>CM022773.1:6004143-6079143 GCA_012411365.1 Ameiurus melas | reverse complement strand
GTTCTTCATAAATGAGAAATGAAGGAACTGCAGGGTTGGAGGATGAATATACAAAGTAAAGAAAAGTCCAAATGAGATGCCAAAATGTAACACAAGAAATGTTAATGCAGAACAGCAAACGGCTCTGCTATTCATTATTAAATGTGAATAAATAAGACTTGCAACATTTTAACATCTTTCAATCTTCCAGACTTGCCCCAAGCTCCAGAATATATGTCAGAGAACATACGTAGTGTAGTCAAAAAGGGTCTTTACATATTTTAATATGCAGCCATTTCACTCCAGGCTAATTGTTGCTACTTGTATATGTTCTACAATTGCTTCCAGAGGGAGTTTCATGCTCATTCAAAAACACACATCAAAAAGACTCAAACAAAATTCCTTCATGCTTTAATGCCAGGGGGAAAAAATACCAGGCACAATGAGGAGATGGAGAATGAGAAGACCATTAGTATGATGGAGATTACTGAGTGTTTGCAAACATTGAAAACCTTTTAAACATGATATGCTAATAACACACACCCACTCTTGTTTAAAACAAACCCCCTCAGCCTTCTCCCAGAGGACAGTAACCTGCATGTATACCATGGTAATGCAGGGGTAATGCAGTTAAATGCTTTGGAAAGCCTCCAGTCTCTGGTGAGTAGCTTGCTGAAGCAGCTAAGGTCAGGCTTTAAGCTGACTGTTATCTTCAGGAACCCAGGAGCCACACGAGAGTGTGGAGATTCCCTTGGTGTGTTTCAGCCGCCGTCTCATCTACTACGTTTACGTTAAGCTCATTAAGTATTAAAAGGAGAACGGAATCTCATCGTATTTGGTCACTTAGAGTAGAGCTTTCCAATCCATTTCCACTCGTTTCCATTGCACTTAGTCTCGTATGCAAATACTAGTGTTTTTAAACGGTAGACCCTTGCACATGTGTGACAAATAGTGGACAAATATTGTGGTGATTTTCTACAAGACACAGGAATAAGCACGGGGGGTAAGCATCTCCCGATTTTCTCACAGTTTGGTCATTGGCAGTTCTCATTCACTAACCAAAAACATTTCTGATGTCTTTCTTTATTCATCAGGATTGAGTGCCTGACAAGAAAAATATCAAATCAAATGAAATCCACACCAGAATTTTTAAACACTTCCAGCAATCACAGAATGATGGATACGTTTGAAGTATTTTCAAATGTAGTTCATATGGTGTATATTCTTACATGGTAAATGGTCTGCACTTATATAGCGCTTATATCCAAAGCACTTTATACTGTGTCTCATTCACCCATTCACACACACCAATGGTAGCAGACCTGCCATGCAAGGTGCTAACTTGTCACTTCAGCATGTGGAGTCATGTGGGTCGGGAATCGAACCGCCAACCCTACGATTAGTGGACAACCTGCTCTACCACCTGAGACACAGCCGCCCAAGAACTATTCTCTCTTCACTGAGCCTGCTAGAATTAAAAAAGAAAATATAGAGCATAATCCTGCAGGCTGAGTAAACCGGCCATTGTAATGTAATAAGCCTCTCTTTATATTCACATAAACCATAACAGAGTCATTTTCTATAAGATAAATTTGGGAAACAATGATGGTCTGGACTGCCGTCCAGGATGTCCCCCGCTTCATGCCCCAAGTTCCCTGGGATAGGCTCCAGACTCCCCCGTGACCCTATGTAGGCCCTATACGCAGTACAGAAAATGGATGGATGATGTCATGTTATATCACAGTGTTGTTGAATTCTCCGCTCTGATTGGTCAGAAGATGTAGATTCATTTTCTCTAACAACACCTCTGGCCATATCATCCGGCTGTAATTTAAATCACAGGTTTATATTAATGTGTTTGTTCTAAAATGTTAAAATTTCGATAGTAACAGTTTACACAGGGACTTGTATGGCAGATGTGCCACCTAAACAGAATAAAAGGATCAAATGGATTATTTTTGTGTGTAGATGTTTATTTAGCTTTTTTTGGGAGGAGTCTCCAGTGATTATTTTCCTAAAACAGCGCAACCCCAAGAATTTTCTTCGTTACATTTCACCAGGGGCATCACTAGACCCTTTTAACTGGGGCACGAGCTCCAGTAAAATGTTTCCTGATATATCATTGCCTTGTTCCTACGTAACTGAATGTCAGTAAAAGAAGATGGCAGTGTTGTAATTTTGTATCTTATTGAACGGAGTGTTGTATTTTATCTTCAGAATATGGAGTGTTGTAGATTCAATCGCACGCCTCACCCCTTGACTGACTCGAGACTCGAGAGTAAGTTCATATTTCAGTTTCAACCTGTCAGCCAACAAGTCACGAGTATTTCCATGTATTTTCCTGTAAATCGTGTCTGATTGGTCTCACCTCCATTCATTGAAGATACAAAAAACCAACACCGCCATCTCGTTTTATTGACATTAAGTGACAAACTACTCCAATTTTAACAGGGTTAATGAAAAAAACCCTCAAAGCCCAAGCCAGGTTACACCCTTGGCAGACAGCGGGGACAAACGTTGCATTTGAATGATCTACATTTTTATGCAGAATTTGGCTGTAGCACAGGTGGTAGAGCGGGTTGTCCACTAATCGTAGGGTTGGCGGTTCGATTCCCGGCCCGGGTGACTCCACATGCCGAAGTGTCCTTGACTGAACCCCAAGTTGCTCCCGATGGCAAGCTAGCACCTTGCATGGCAGCTCTGCTACCATTGGTGTGTGAGTGTGTGTGTGAATGGGTGAATGAGACACAGTGTAAAGCGCTTTGGATAAAAGCGCTATATAAGTGCACATTTACCATTTACTGTACCATTGCTCTAATAAATCTTTCATAACCTTGACCTTAATCTACAATCACAAGATGAACAAGTTACCCAGATATGGTAAAAATGTCAAAGCATTAACCCTTTCACACATAAGTTTAAAATATTTCAACTGGGCACCAACTGGGTGTTTTATTTTAATGAAACCATTATTTTTTTTACTGCATTCAGGAAAAATCTTTACAGTAAATGAAAATGAATTTTAAAAAATGAACTTTTGAAATGTTCTGAACCCCCTTGCAGAACATTTCATTAGTTCAATATTACATGCCCCTGGAACCCCCCCTATAAATTCTTTGGTGGCCTGTGCCCCAAGTGATCAAACTCTAGAAACACCCATGCATTTCACCATGTTTGGATCAAACATCAGGATTCACAGAGAAAGAAACCTGATGGAAATGTATAGACATCAGGATCTTGGGAAACTCTGAGTATAGATTTCCGAAAGCATTTGGATTAAACATTAAAACATTTTTAACTTAAAAAAATAAATAAATAGACAAAACCAGGCATATGAAAGCATTGTGAAGACATCTCTTCAGTGTCACCAGTGTAAGTTATGCCTCTGCAATTCTCTGGAAAATAATAGATTCAAAACTCACTTATAATGAAACACAGCTGTTGGAGCTTCAAGAAGTGTTTATGCAAAACATATTTGTTGATCGCTTTCATGAAGCCTTCAGCTGATGCTTTTAGTTCACTCTTAGACAAACAGTTTCTTATGGGGTTTTTTGGATGGTTAAGCATTTGGATGGTTAAGTTTCTTAAAGCGGTTCTGTTGGATGCTACAAGGGTTCTTCCAGTTGGACAAACCTTTTGAACCTTCAGAATGCTACATGAGTGATGCATGGGGGAAATTTGTGTTTAGGCATTACCATGTGTTGATAAGATTTACTCATGGCCATTCCTGCAGGCTTGCATACCTACATCTCTCTCTCTCTCTCTCTCTCTCTCTCTCTCATACATGCTGTCACATGTATTAAAAATACAAGCACACACAGATTTTCCCACAGTAACTGACAGCTCTGTGCCTTATTATATATTAAATTATTAAAATGGCCTTGCCATTTTTTCATCTCATTTACTTTGGCCCTGTTCCTGGATCGAAGTTCCAAAAGGCTAAACTACAGCACAGAAAGAAAAAAAAGTTCATTTCATAACATTATGAACTAAGACAAACATTTTATAAAACAAACATAACATTATAAGTTTACTAATCATACATTGTGATTTGATCATGCGTTAGAGGTTCTTGCCAATGAAGAGTTTTCCAAATGATGAATAAAGCAAAGACCTTCAGCTTGTGTGATTATAGCAGACTTTTAAGATTGACTTGTCACACTGTTTGACGTGATCCTAATAAAATCTTCACCACATTTTATAACAGGGTGCTATGACATGTGTTCATTATACGGTACATGTCAGATTGTACAATGAAGATGCCCTGATGATAGACCTGTGATTCAAGAAAAATCTTATGTTATCAATAAGCGTCGAGCAGAAAATGGGCTCGCATCAAAAGAAAGTGAGCTTGCGGCAATATGGATATTTTTGCTGTCCATTAATATATTTTATTTCCATTTTGCCATTATACCACTACCGTATTTGTAGCTGTCTCATGAATTTAGTGTAATCCTATGCCATTCTCCTGTTGGTTGCTTTTATACAAGCATCATGCCATATTATACCATCTCCAGGCCCCCAGACATTAATTAAAAAGATACTGACTCTACAAGAACTTTGTCATTGGCTGTCTTTAGTTGCATTAGCACTAAACAATAAAATAATGCCATCTAAGACCACCAATCTCATCTCAAGACCACAGAATTATTTTACAATATGCAATGTTTGTCTGCAACAGTGAAACCAGGCTGAAAGTCCGGAAAGTATATACCCAGTTTTAAGCATTTAGACTAGGTGTGAAGCTATTTTTCCTCCTTAATTGTATTTCTGATTGAATTTGTTATCATATCCAAACAATGTGTTCATATTAGCAAATTGCAGCTAGATAATCAGATAGCCTTATGGACATTCTTCCCAACCAGCAAACACCCTGGCAGACCACAGTGAAGAGAACAGTGGTGCTGGAAGATAAGAATATTTTTAGTCTTAAAGAAAAACCGTTGAACTGTTAATAATACTTCTCAGGATGGAAGCAGAGATGTGCCAAAGACAAGACTAAAATATCTATATTTGCATAAATATAGGCATCACCCCAAGACTCAAACCATTGACATGTTTCCAGAATAGAAAGGCTAATTTAAACCAAATAGACTACTTAGAGTTCTTAGACTTATAAACAAAATGAATGAACATTGACGAGAATGACGTGAGAAAAAACAGGCACTGCTCCTGCTCCTAATCCAAAGTCTGCCATCTTATCTGTAAAACATGTTGACTTGAGCATGTCAATTTATCGGTGGAACTGACTCACTCAGGTCGATTTAATGATTTGATGCCAATAGCAGCAGTGGCATGACGTCTGAAGTGAAGAGAAGCATCTTAATTGGTCAGATGCAACTAAAGGCTTTGAATTTAATTACATCCTGGCTAACCTTGCAGAAAACTAAGGACCTCTAACATGCTGCTATGGGTGCAAAAACGTTGAGTGTGGAATTTGGATGAGTGAAACTATGAGTGAAAATTTTGTTAATCACTTGACCTGAGACCAACTGAGCGAGACTGAATACTAAATATGAGGCAAAAAAACTTTAAAAATTCCAGAGGGCATTGAAAATATCATTGATTTGCAAAGAATCCAATACAAAGACTATGTTAATTTCTCCAAGAAGCCCTTTAAAAACTCCTGAGTTTGTCCAAAATTTACATATGAGAAAGACTCACTAATGAAAACCTTGTCTGATCAGCATCAAATTGTATAATTGGTGACAAGTTATTGCAATTTTTATATACAGATTATGCTCTCAGGATTAAAAGAAAACATTGTCAGTTATTTCATATTGACTTGACATGACTTGAAAGAAAGCAATCCAAAACAAATCCATAAATTAAAACTAATAAAACTAACTATTCTGTTAGGACAAAATAACTAAAGCTGTAATGGAGGAAGAGTTAGTGTGTGCTTATGTTAGCTGACTCACTGCATTACTGGAAGATTTATCACATGCAATGCTTTTTCACTGTTTAGTCATCATTGTGTTATTTTCAGCTCACTTTCAGCTTGCCTTTTATGGCATTTTGTGGATGTCACTAATTGTAAACCATCTGTGTCATGAAAGTGCTTGGTAATTTACTGGTGATTGGCATTTTATCATCACCACACACACATAGGTACAGAAGAAAAGCAGCGGTAATGAACCGCTTGTAAATCTGGCAGGATTTTTTTTCTTCAGTTTGGAATATGAAAGTATTCACACATAAAGTTACTCAAAGATTGAGAAATGAGGTCCAGTGAATTACCTGCGTCTCTGCCGCATCTCACAATAACGAAACTGTGAGTTTAACTACTGTATCCAACGGTAACTGTATATAAATATGGTTACAAGTGTTTATAAGCAGTACTTTCATTTACAATGGTAATTAAACTGACTGGAATTACTTGTGCATTATACAGTTTGAGCACACACCTTCCAGCCAATCAGAATCGAGCACTCAGGCAGAATTTTCATTGTTTGTTTCATTTCAAATCTACTGATTTACAGACAACAAGAACAAGATAAAAATGGTCCTAGTATTTACAGAATGCATTGAATATGACCCACCTTTTAGACTAATGTAGCTAAGGGACTTAATGCTCAATTTTACAGTTTGCTTTCCAGAAATCTGGAAGAAGATTTAGATAATTATTTAGCAACACAGAGCCGACAATGGTGAGGAAAAGCTCCCTGAGATGATATGAGAAAGAAACCTTGAGAGGAAACAGACTCAAAATGGACACCATCCTCTTCTGGGTGACACCAGATAGCGAGATTATAAAGCGTTACTCTTCTATAACTGTATACTGTAAAGGTAAACGATATTAAATGTATTGAAATGATGATGTTTGGTATGTTCAGGATGTTCAGTCTTTATGATTGCAGCAGATGATTATATCCACAACTGCTAAAGTGAGATTGTTTTTGGAATATTCAAACCGTTATGGTATCAAGGTGAGGCCATCTATAAGAGTAGAACATGTGTCAGAAGTGCAGAAGCTTCAAGTAGTGCCTCAGGATGGATCAGGCATGTCCGGCGGGAAAGACGAGCCACAGCAGTGGAAGTGTGTCAGGATCAGGCACCAGCACATTACTAACACAAGTTAGTCATTTTGATTTTACACAAGCCAGAAGCAAGCAAATTAAAATAAACATATAAAGGTCTGAGGCTGTCCAATAGATCATATTAATGAGGGGTCAAAATTGCAGGCTACTGTTTCCAAAGCTACAAAGACTTGAATTCATTAGCAAATTGAATCCAGACTTCTATTCCTAAAAAGAAAAAGAAAAAACCTCCAGTTCTGATCGTCTTTCATCATTTCAATCTCCACCCAGTCTCCATGGCAACCCTCTATAAACCAAAGATTTAAACATAAATGAAAGGAAATTGTAGGTTTTTTAAACATTACGTGAAAATGCACTGGTTTGTGGTGAGGTACGCCTCAAAATGTTCACTAGATACATTTTTACATTGAGTGAGCATGCATGTTATCATCCAACTCGTAGGAAACCGCACAGCAATTTTCAAGAGTTACTCCATTATGGAAGGACAAAACCTCATGAAAAGATCATAAGAGTCAATCCATCACTGCAAATCCACAGTCGGTTAGTTCACATAAACAATGACATTTGCATTGCACCCATAACTGACAGCTCTAGAAGGATTGCTAATCACAAATGCCCTGCCTTTCCATGGAAACGACTTCAGGGTTACTGCCTTCAAATCTTCCTCTGCCTTCTCAGAGTATTAATCCCAAACCCAGACAGACTGAATCCAGCTCAGAATTTCCAACCACAGCACAACTTCATTTCAAAATGTGTACACTTGGGACCAGATCTGAACCTTGGTCTAGCTATTTCATACATCTCTTAATATATTTCTCAGTTACATAGATGATTCCATAATTGGGGTGCCATTCACCTCCCATGGATATTTCATCTACATTGTATGTACTGTATGTGAAGTAAAGGTAAAATACATTTTGAACTCAAGTCATGTATTCTTCACATAAACATACATATATATTTTTTCACATTAAGGTTTTAATCTATTTAATCTCATGCTTGAAAATCCATGAAGCATCCATTACCATGTTATGAAAAATGTACATTTTAGTCCCACAACATATCACTCAACTGTGTTACCTGAACACATTTTTGAATATTCCACAAGTCACATATTCAACAGAAGGTTGCATCATACACATTTCCTGAAGATTACACGGGAAGAAGAAAAGTAAGTTCTGCCAAACATTATTTTTCTTATTATCATTGATAATGGGATATTGACTGACAGAGGTTACTTTGAACATATGATCCTGTTATCCCAATTATAGACAAAGTAAATTTAATTTAGAAAATCCTTAATGTCCTTGTTCCATTAGCATGGATGATAGATTGTTTGTGTATTTGCTAATTCTATGCTTAAAAAAATTTAAAACAAATAAGTAAATAAATAAAATGAATCCTCCTTTAACAAAAGGAAGTTGCATCATCATTTTTTTTTACATTATCCGTGATATTGACTGACAATGTCATTTTGAAAGTATTACCATGCTACCCACATTATAAATAGAAAATATATTATAGAGAATATATTGAAAAATCCATCCATCCATCCATCTTCTACCGCTTACTCCTTCTTCAGGGTATATTGAAAAATCATTTCAGTCAATTCTTAGAATGTTTTCATGGATGCTAGTTAACTAAATTTTCTGTATTTGTTAATTCTATGTAAAGGCTCAACCCTGTTACTCAATTAAGCTCATACAAGTTTGAGTTTAAGAGTTACATGGGAATTAACTGGTTCATACATTAGCATAAACCAAAGATGAGACGTAATAGTTTGATGAGATTTCTTGACAGAAAAAGAAATTACAGCCTGGAAAATTCAAAAACTCCTCGGTATTCAAGCTAAATTAAAAAGAATCCTTGGGAACATTTATTCTCATCAGCATGTGCAAATTAATGTCTACGTCTGTAATGCTGGACTCATCAAGAGAACATCTGGAAGCTGTGGGCTTTCAGTGACCCCTCTCAGTGCAACAGATCTCAAAAAGTCAAACCCTCTTTCTGAGCGACTGTTTGCGCTGAATACCAAAGTGCCTTATTCGATTGAACTCCATCTACCTCAATCTCTCATCCTCTGCTCCTCACTGTCTGTCTTTCAGGGTAGCTTAAATCCATACTGCAACATCTTTGTTTGCTGTAGATGTTTATTTATAGGCTGTACATGAGTCTGAGATTCAATATCACATTCATGCATGCCTTGAATTGTTATGAGAGGCTCTTCCATTGTCTCTACTGCTCCTATCTCATCCTCTTGATATTCATGGCCTTTCACCATATATATGACTCTTTACTTTGCTGTTATTGCCAGTTGTAACGTGGCTCCACTATTCATAACTGTTATGTGCAGTCAATATGGAGCTTCCAGCACACTACACAAGAATCCATACTTCAAAATATTCAAGAATCCCATCTTCAAAATATTCCCACTGCACTTTTGGATGCATTGGTGATTAAAAGATTTTTATTTATTTCTTTATTTTTTAATCTGATTATCCAGGTCAAGAAGGGGGAGGGTGCAACCAACTGCTCCACGATGAATGTTTGTAGGTCAGTGCTTAAATTTAGACAGGAAAACATCGATGATTTTTTTTGTTTGAGGGAGGGAAATAGGTTCATGAAAAGCAATATTTAATGACTAAATTCATTTCCATATCTTCAAAATGATAAAGGATTTATTTTACAATGTAACACAGATAAGAAATTGTATTGGACAGTTTAAGCTCGAAGCATGCAGGATGGTATTTCATAAAACAATCTGATTTAAAATTTCGCAAAAGCTAAGAATTTATACAATGGCAATAAAATGTGAAAACTGCTCAGTCATCAGAATGCCCCTGCTTTCTCATAAAAGCAATTTCCCTTTAAAAACAATGAAAAGGTACCTTATTCTATGCAGATAGGCTCCACAAAAGCGTGCTGTCTATTGTGAGGATTTTGCTACTCGCTGATGATGATGAGAATTGCGGCAGATGTCAGCAAGGTCACCTGCTCAAGATAAGACCCGGTCTTGTCTTCTTTTTAACTTTAGGCCGAAAGGGTCAGCTTCCTGTCTCTGACAGTCGATCCCAAACCTCAACCATGCATGCATGTATGAATAATATACATGCACACGCTATAACGTCAAATGTCTTTGCTATTCTAAATGCCAAAAACAGTACCCTAAAGCAATATCTTGGTTTATCTGATCTAATATCTAAGAATCTGTCTGTCTGTACAGCATTAAATAAATGATCTATACACATTCATCATACTAGATGGATGAGGAGAAGGACTTTAAGCAAATCTAAGGGGCTTACTTACAGCATCCCCCCAATGGTTTATTCTTGTCTGGATTGGTGCTGGGGGGAGGGTGAGGAGGTTTCGCTCTCAAGATACCATGGCAAGCCATCTGTTTGGATGTTTCATCTTCACATCCTGGTTTGATTGACAGTTTTGTAATCCAGTCCTCGCTGCTTCTTCTCAGATTGATAAAACTAGGTCACAGTCTTCTTGCCTATTTTGCCCTGATGATTATAATTTAGGTTGTTTCTTCCTAAACAGGGGAATAAATTCAGACAGGTGTCAATGCAATGACAATGACAATGCATTGACTCATTTAGCACTCACAATGTGATTCTGAAAGCCATGTCAATAACAGTGATTGCATATGTAAATTAATACAAGCAAAGGGCAGTTATTAAATTAATGAAACACTTTTCCCTCATCTCATGCCGATGCACAACAAGATTTTTGTGCCAGTATCTCAAAATAATGAGTTATGGCTTATTATTGGACTAAAACAGCTTCATTTTAAATAGAGAGTTTTATTATTATTATTATTATTATTATTATTTACACAAAACTTTCTGAACAATTCATACTTTCTAAACTCTTTTATTTCACATTTTATATTGGTTTTTAGACAGTTTTTGATTCATGTCCTTTCGTTAAAAGCTATTATAGTTGACATATTACTGTATATTTATGCATACAGTACAATATGTTTGACAAGTTTTAGCTCACTCTTCCAAGCTTTCAAGAAGAGTTTGCACATGCAAATCCTCATTGAAATAATAATTACATCTCATTTGCATAATCATTCTTTGTACGTCACTTATCAACAGGCCCACTAGCACACAGTTTAGCTGACTGAACAAGCAAAATGGTGCTGTTTATCTGAAATTTTAGTAAAGTGGTGTCCAGGTGTAGTTGCTATGATAACATTGGGGGTTGTGAGCGTACATTTTCTTGACATACCCATATTGATTATGTAAATAATTACAAGTGGGTAGTGTTGCCATCTAATAGTTCCAGTGTCTCAGGTTCAATCCTGTGAGTTCTCTAGTTTTCTGTCCAAACACATGATGCTAGGTGGATTGGCTACTCTAAATTGCCCTAAGGCGTGAATGCATGTGTATGCATGTGTATCCATGGTGTCCTGCAATGGACTGGCGACATATCCAGGGTAAATTCTTGGATAGGCTTGATGAATGAATTAAATAATTCATTCATTTCCTTACCATTGGATATTGCACACAGAATGTCTACACTAACGCACATCTCATCAGGCCCAAGTAATTGACATCTAGTCTGCAATCTGCTACAGAGGACACAGCAGGTTTGGCATCGTTCCTCTCCAGCACCTGTGGCTCCTCGCTGCAAGCAAAGGTCAAGGTTCAGAGCTAATTCACCCTCTACCTGCTGCTCTCTCTGTCTTTCTGCCACTCCCTCTGGACTCTGGACAAACAACAGATGGGTACTCTGGGAGTTAGGTGGGTCATCATTAGCATTCGTCAAATGATATGGACTGGAAATATGCCGTGGCTGTGACTCAGAGGATGTTATTTACAAGTTCCATCTAAATCACATCTCTGGAGCTGTTCTGTGAAGTTGCGATAGGGGAAATAGGAAGGCTGTGGGGCTAGTTTCCAAGAGACGTTAAGCTAAATTATTTCTTTCAGGCTGCTTTTTTATTTCTGGCTCTCTGAGATAAACCTGTGTGACAAACCATGTGACAAAATGAAATATTTACACTTTTTTTTTAAAGTTAAAACTGAACGGAAATGTCAAAGCCTTAATTAATGTCTTTCCCCTTAGGTTTGCATGTCTTTCTATATTAAAAAACAAAACAAGAAAATAGCTCTCTACCTCCATGAGCAATTTTACTAGGCTAAGTTCCCAAGGTTCAGGTCAGGTAGGTTATTTAGCAAGCAGCCATCTGACAATCTGCCACAGCAGATGGCTATTTGTAAAAATAAATAACCTGCTGTGTCCTCTCCTCGTGTTGGGGAGGAAAGTAGGAGGAAGTGGCCACATGAAAGTGTTATACAATTTCCAGCTTGCCCTACAAAAGCAAGTGAAGATTTAACTTGGGGTTCAGTATAGGTTTCCTGAAATGTTCGCTGGCGTGTGACGGATGGCTCCAGTACTATCTCTCAAACCCACACTCTCTCAAGGCGAAGAAGGGAAATGGAGCTGTAAACCCAAGTCAAAATAAAGTCAACACAAAAGACAAGAGAAGATACGTGCAAGGCTTTGTGCATCAGTCATGCATTCTGTATGAATTATTACTCTTTTTTGTGTCAATCACATTTTTTAAAATTAATTTTGGTCTATGTCTAATATTGGTGTTTTTACGGATTCCCAAGCTATCGTGTCTTCATCTGAACAGTCACACGGGAATAAAGGGGCTGACAGTCCTGTCTCTGAGGAAGTGTAGATTGCCAATTCACTGTATGTTGCTTAGTAATTGATTTGGGACAGAACCTTTCACACAACCTTCCCAACTATTATCTAAACAATTGCCAATTGAAGGATTTGTGGTTAAAGGCAATCTACCAAACAGCTTTGATTTATAGTAACATTGACGTTGTGGAACATGATTTCTTAGCAAGTGAAAATAAAAGTATCTAATATTTCTTATTATGAAATTATTATGAATAAAATATTTTTCTGTCTACAACACCAATTCCGAAAAAGTTGGGACAGTATGGAAAATGAAAAAAAAAGTAATGTGAAAATCAGGTATTTATCCATCCATCTATCCATCTACAACCGCTTACCTCTTTTCAGGGTCGCGGAGAACCTGGAGCCTATCCCAGGAAGCATTGGGCACAAGGCGGGGTATACCCTGGACAGGGTGCCAGTCCATTGCAGGGCACAATCACATACACACTCACACCCATTCATACACTACGGACACTTTGGACATGCCAATCAGCCTACCCTGCATGTTTTTGGACTGGGGGAGGAAACCGGAGTACCCGGAGGAAACCCCCACAGCACGAGGAGAACATTCAAACTCCACACACACGGCCCCGGCGGGACTAAACTAAAAGCCCATAAAGCGAAAATTACTGTAATTACACATTCACTCATTCATTCATTCATTCAGTAAGTTCTTTATCCTGGTCACAGTCATTGTAGATTCAGAGCCTATCCTGGGAGCACTATGCTTGGGGCATCTGTGGCTCAGATGGTAGAGCGGGTTGTCCACTAATTGTAGGGTTGGCAGTTTGATTCTCGGCCCACATGTTACCATTGGTGTGTGAGTATTTGTGCGAATGGGCAAATGAGACACAGTGTAAAGCGCTTTGGATAAAAGTGCTATATAAGTGCACATTTGCCATTTACCACTATGCATGAGGCAGGAGTACAGCCTGGATGGAAGGTCAATCCATTGCATGTCATCATTCACATATACATGTATTCACACATATTCACTACCAACTGGCATGTTTTTGGGAGGAAACCTAAAAAATTGGAAGAAACCAAAGAAGATAGAGGATGTCTAAGAAAGAACCTGGAGGAAGCCCAAGCAGACACTGGAAGAACATGAAAAACTCAGTACAGACAGTAGCCTGAGCTCAGGATCCAACCCGACAACATCCTCTACACCACCATAGATATCAATAGTGGAACCTTATTGCTTCTCAGTCAAACATGAAACATGGATCTGGAAACATTGTCATTGGCAGAAAGTGTGTATTGTATCTCATTTTTTAGAAAACTACTCTACTTTCGACATTAGCCATGTACGTTTTTTGCTTAAAATCCATTCAAATATTACGGATGTTATTCAACTGATAATTGTGTAAGTGGTGGCTCGGGGGTTGCTGATTGGAAGGTTATGAGTTCAAATCCCAGCACTGTCGAGCAATCAAATTTCTGTCCTCAACCCTTTAACAGTTTGATTGTATCCTGTCTCAATTGTAAGCATCCACCAAACGAGCAAATGTAATTCACTTATTACATTCATTTGCAATTTATTAATGTGGTGCCACTCCATTGCAGTCAACTGGTAATGTTTTTTTTTTATTTATTTCTTTTATGTAATGTTACATATACAGTATTTTTGCAGCAAATACCCTGCAGCAGTGTAGTGTATTTGCATTTTAATATAAACATTTATTGATATTAAATGATCTTTAATGAAAACACACAGGCAGAATAAATCATTCAAGGTCACTTTTTTCTAAAATAAAAGCTTCTTTTCAAAGCATGTCAAGACATATGATCTGACACTTTAATTAACAGTGATTACATGATGATAATAATTCATTCTATATAGCCCTGCTTTCAGTCTTCTATCAGTCCTTCATTCATTTACCCAAAGCCTATCGGCTCAGAGGAGCATGGATGAAGTCTAATAACCTGCTATCAGTAAGCCCCTGAGTGAGCGCCTTATCTGAACCAGACCAGCTCATATTAACACAAGGCCAAAAAATAAATAAAAAAGGATTGTATTTTGCACTTGAAGTGTGCATCCATTCATAACTCATAATATGCAGCACACTGTAGGTTTATTTAATCTGTCCCATATTTATGTAGTTATAGAGGTATCACTTCTGTTCTATTCTGTAATCCGAGACAAACTGGGTATCAAATAAGATGTCCATGTCATATATTACTGCTGGAATGTCGGGAGATGAATGAATCAATCTTGACAGGTGCAATGAGCAAGGCCTACTTCATGAACATGAATGAACACCTATAATGTGTTTATCTGATGAGTGGTGGGTGTGTAAATTGATTGAGGATCATTAAGGCCTGAAAACTGACAGGCAGAAAGAGACAAAGAGACACTTTGTATTGTAGCGTCCTCCTCCACAAGTCAAATTTGCAGCCTGTTCTTCTTCTCGCTCGTGTTTTATCGTGATGAAAGGAAGACAGAGAATTCGATCGTGTCCTATTTCAGGTTTTCATTAAGATTCTGCCAGATCTAATTCTACAGCTGTGTTGTAGGAAGGATAACATAGATCCCGGGTTTGTTATCGTGCTCTTTGTGAATGGGTTTTCTTTGTCTGACTCTGAGGTTGTCTTGGTTCAGACAAAAGCCTTTGCCTGAATTATGACACCTCATATTTATTTATTAAGACTCCTCCATACCACTACTGACATTTCTCATTTTCTTTTCTTTTTTTTTTTTAATGGAGATACAGTATGCGTGTTTATCTTCTATACCAGACACTTCTTTTTCTTTAATGAAAAACATATTTATGGGCTAATGTTATATGGTTCTAGTGGTTAACACTGATTTATACTTCTCTGCACATCAATATGATTAGTCTATTACACCGCAGTGCTGTTGGTTATTTGTACTTGCACAGCAAGTATCTGGCAGTAGTACAGATGCAGGATACAAGACAGGTTTATACTTAGTTTTAATTTATCATTAAAAATGAAGAATTCAATCATAATAATACACTCACTGACCACTTTATTAGGAAGACCAGTACACCTGCTCGTTCCTGTTTAGTAGTTATACAATCATAACTTAGAACATAACATAATCATAACAGCAGCGCAATAAATAAAATCCTACAGAGACTGGTCGAGAGCTTCATTTAATGTTCACATCAAAACATCAGAACGGGGAAAAATAATCTCAGTGACTTTGCTATAATTATGGGTGCCAGATGGGTAATTTGGGATTTTCACACACACAACAGTCACAAAGATTTCACAAAAATCTTTAAAACATATAAAAAAATAAAACATATATTCAGTGAGCAGCAGTCGTTGATGATATGGACGCTGATCCTGTTGATGAGGGGTCAGAGGAGATCAGCCAGACTTATCTGAGCTGACAGGAAGGCTACAGTAACTCTGTGGTGAAGAGAAAAGCATCTCAGAATGCTCAGAATTCATTCTCATTTATTGTACGTCCAACAATAAACAGATTTCTTTTAATGTTACAACAAAGTATAATTATAATCATATAATTGAGCATTTCTGTAAGGAGAATGTTTATTTAACATTTCTGTCAATCACAGTAAAAATTTAAGCTGTTCATTTAATTATTCCATGACCGAGGACTTTTTATTTGTTTTTAAAAGTTTTGTACTTTTGTCTTATTATCTTTAACAAAGAGAGAGAGAGAGAGAGAGAGGAGATGTTGTTTATACCTGCTACAACATACATTAAGTGATAACAGGAACTAACTTCAGATGTTCCACATTACAATTGGTTGTTCTTTAAAAACAAAATAAATAAAACATGTAATTATGGGCTTCACATCACACCACACTGTTGTTGATTATTTTTCTATTGTTCCTTACTTAAAACACTCTAAGGCTTTCTAATAATAGAAATGCAGTAAACAGTTTAATCCTCTCTTAGAACCGCTTTAACTTCCTTTGGTTATTATTTTTCCTGGCAGCTTTTTAATGTGGATATAAAACCTTTGTGTACTATTCCACGCAAATAATTTTTCACAGAATGTTTTTTGGCATTGCAATTCTGGGGAAATTTAACAAAGCAGCAGTCCAAACAGGAAGTCCTATTTCGCAGTCATGGTGGTTCAGCTGTGGCGATTTTTCGTCTGAGTTTTGTCTTATAACAAATAATCCACTGTATCCACAGTAGTCAGAGAGAGAGAGAGAGAGAGAGAGAGAGAGAGAGAGAGAGAGAGAGAGAGAGAGAGTGTGAGGAATAGAAATGTATTGATCACTGAACCACCTCTGTTATGTGCCTGGTAACCTGTACCATATGAAAGGCAGCCATGGTGAAAGGGACTCCACAACCTAAAGGCATGTGTTTGGGATTTCTCAGGAAGCATGTAGACAGAATCCATTATTATTCAACAGACTCCATTTATCATGTCAGGAAATTACCTTATGTAAGGCTCCGGATGTCTGAATGTCTCTGCATGTCCAGTCATGGAACACTTACTTTATTCCCTGTGAATCTGTTCCATTGAATGTTTTCTTAAAAATTCATAAGTGCAGGAAATCGCAGTCACTCTCAGGACATCAGTTAATCAAAATATGACTGAAGATTGACATATTAGGATTTGAAATGCCATGATAAATAATGATTCATAGATGACGTATAAAGCTTGTATAACATCTGTAAAACTTCCTTCACCAGAGCTCCATTTTTCAGTTAGGACTCTGCTGGTTTTCTCATCAGCACAAAGAAGATTTTAGCCACCGAACTGAGAGCAGATTTCCCTAGGGAGGGAGACCCTTTATCCAGGATTTTCTCTATGCATAAGATAAATAGAGTATACCAAAACCCTCTTTCCAAGTCTCCCCCCTCTCGCTTCCACCTGAAGAAGATGATACCACATTTTTCCTTTCTGAGACAAGTCACTTTTTCACTAAATCCTTTGCGGATACAAGCAACAGGTGCTTACGTGGATGTCTGAAGAAATACCTTAAAAGGTTTCCCATATGTGTTGTGGTTTAAGCTGTAAGAGCTATTGCTTATGTAGACATGTATAAAAAAAATCAACTTTATATGTATAAAATTTTGTCATTTACTTGGGGGGGTTGGGTGGCTTAGTGGTTAGCACGTTTGCCTCGCACCTCTGGGGTTGGGGTCTCAAATCCTGCTTCTGCCCTGTGTGCATGGAGTTCGCATGTTCTCTCTGTGCTTCGATTTGGGGGATTTCCTCCGGTTACTCCAGTCTCTTCCCCAGTCTAAAGACATTGCGTTGAAGGCTGATTGGCATTTCCAGATTGTGTGTGTGTGTGTGTGTGTGTGTGTGTGTGACTGTGCCCTGTGATGGGTTGGCACCCTGTCCAGGACCCTGTGTAGGATAAGAGGTGGATGGATGGATGGATGGATAGATAGATGGATGAATGGATGGATGGATGGATGGATGGGTGGATTCATGGATAGATGGATGGATGGATGGATTTGTGGATTCTTGGATGGATTCATGGATAGATGGATGGATGGATTCATTAATGGACCTTTACCATGGTAAGTTTTACTAAGCTTCCTTCATTAGCTCCATTAGGTCTATTTAGTCTTTGTACATTCTATTTTTTCCAAAACATTTTCCATGTTTTTCACCATGTACTACTGGGACACAATCTGCAACTAATATTTATTATATTGCTACCAGGATTAGATTCATAATAATTATTAATTCATTCATTCATCTTCAGTAGCTGGTCAGGATCAGGGTGTATCCCGAACCAATCATTGGAACACTGAGCATGAGGTGGGAATACATGCAGAATAGGATTTTCATAGAGTATCATGCACACACACATTCACACCTAGGGGCATTTTAGACTTTCCAATCAACCTTCCAGCATGTTTTTAGAAGATATGAGGAAAGCAGAGATCCTGAACTAAACCCATACAGACATGAGAACATGTGAAACTCTGTACAGGCAGTAACCCGAGCTCAGGATTGAACCAGACACCATACAGAGTGTTTAAATACAAAACGGACTATGTTCATTTCCAGATTATCCACTCTGCCCACTGTTTCCAACACTTAACTCTCAACAGTCTATAAATCCCATCAAAGTTACTTCAAAGTTTATCATTTGGCTTGCCATAATATCATTTGGACTGTGGAACATTTTGATCCGTCTTGCTCCCTAATCAGTGTCCCTTTTTATCTACAGCCTGCTGTCAGGAGCTGTTGACTTGAGGTAAGTGGAGATGTTCGAGCTCAATGGAGCTACTGTACTCTTAACCAGCAGCATGCACACATGTGGAAATTGAAGCTCCCAGAGGACGACCTTTCTGTGCTCACTTCCAGACTTCACACCTCACACTCTGCAAAGATCTTATCACTGCGTGACTTGGAAAGGCTGTGACACATTATAGAAGGCTTTTAATGACCACAAATGCACTTTGAGTCTCTTATGGCATAGGTCTGGGTAAATAGCTAAAGCTATCAAATCACATTGATATAGGCTTTGTGCACTGAATTCATTTTTAAGGATTTTGGAAGGAATGTTGTGACCTTTAGCTAGCTAGCCAGGCAAAATCTGGTTTGACTGCTATTTAATAATCAGCATCTCATCTGTTTTTAGGTATAAGTAATAATGATATTATTATAAACCCACCCTCTTCTTTTCAATTCGCTCATGCTTCCACTCTTTCACATTTGCATGGTTAAAGTTCACAAATTAAAATTGGCTGCCAAATTGCGGGAAATCTAATACCAGTAGGATCAATTTGTTACTATAATTTTTATTTAAGCATCTTTCACCTAAAACTTTTAGTCATTGACTTTTACTCATTTCAAAAGGAATTAAAAAAAAATCCGACTTCCTACTCAATACAATTTCAAACAAATCACTACATTTCACTACATTACAAGTCTAAACTTTAGCACATCTAAACCTTGAACACATAACAGCAAGAATGAGAGTGTATACCTGTCACTGCAATCTATCTGTTGTTATGTCCTCTTTGTTTTTACCAATTCAGTTTGTATTTTGACAGCTAGCTATTAGCATGAGTCAGAGTCATCATGCTAGCTAAGATTTGAGGCAGTAATTTTTTAACATCAGTAACTAAACTCAGTGTGTGATTTGAAGCAGACATCTTTTTCTTCTGGGAATATTTCTTGTACTTTTAATTTAAGTAAAAGTAAATTAAACACCCTTGCTAAATTAGGGGAATTTAAGACTTTCACCACTATAAAGATTTATTTAGACACGTGCACTTAAGTACTTGATTAGAGAATTTGGGTACTTTTACTACTTCTATCTAATACTAGATTTTCTTTTGCTTGTGAAATTTGGCATGAAATTCTAGTCCCGTGTCCTTTCATAAATTCACTTTCTTGCCAGCAACATTTTAATTAAAAACTTTAAAAACTTTCTGTTAAATCTTTAAATAATACACATAATCACAGAGCAGCTTTACAGAAATGTAGTTGTACATTTAGTTCTCTAATGAGCAAACCAGAGGCAACATTGGCAAGGAAAAACTCTCTGCGATGACAAAGAAGAAACCTTGAGAGGAACCAGATTCAAACCCATAGGAAGCCATCCTCTTCTGGGTGACACCAGATTATAAATCATTACTCCTACAATTTTATAGCGTAAAAAGGTGAACAGTTCTGAAATATGAGCAAGTATGTGTATGAGTTCTGGGATGGGTACAGAACAGGCTTTATTATTACAGCAGCAGTTCTTAGGTACAAATTTACAATATGTATGCAATTATCCACTGAACCAAGGGTGAATCAAGGGTTTTTTGGGAACTGCAAATCATTAGGAAACATCTACACTGGAACATGAGTCAGAAGTACAGATTCTCTTCAGGAATGTGAATGCTTTATGCCTAAATTTAGTATTCTACTCAGATTGCTGTCTTTCATAAACACAGAAATGTTCATTTAGATAAATATACATGCGATGAAGTCTTACATTTATCAAGCTTTGGTTTCTTATCTGTAATAGCAAAAGAAGTGTTTTGTTGGAAAACATTTTCATTCATACAGACATAGTGATAAAACATCACATTCAAAAGCCTCTCGCACTACAGGAAGACATTTTGCGTTATTGCGTATTAAGATAAACATCCCCGGAGGCACACATGAGTCAGATAAACATTTGCAGCATCTGACTTTAGTGATCTTTTCGCCTAATTTAGAAAATGCAAGAGAGAGAGTTTTGATTTCACTCAACATGAAGTGTAAGGCTGCCATAAAAGCTTTTTCTTTTCTTTTTTTTTCTTTTTTTAAAATAGACAATTGAAGTGGAAGAGGGTTTATGTACTTAATAATGCCAGCCTCCAGATTGCAATGAAGTACAAAGAAACCCACAAACCAGATGGACTGACATGTCTCACATTTTCCAGGTGGAAAATATTATCAGGAGGTCTGTCCGTGTTACATTGCCAAAGAGAGGTTGCTGGAAACATGTCCATTCCAACTTTCTTAAGAAGTTCTGAAGATATTTTACTAAGAAATATGACGTCAAGAGGATATATTTAAGAAGTAGGCAGTTATAAAACGTCTCCTGCCTGCTGCCAGTTTAAAAAAATGGAACTAAATTGGTGACAAGTGTGAAACATGATCATGGACAGAACTTTGATCTTCCAGTAGTTTGCCAACATTAATAGTAACAGTAAGCAAGTTTATTTTTCCTAATCAGGCAAACATTGAAAATAGAGCTGAAATAATTTAATCTCCACCATCTCCGTGGTTAGGGAAAGTAATCAACAACAGGCTACCGAGAAACCTCAGTCCTCCATCCTGAAGAATTTCCTGTGGCGGAAAACTGACTGCTACAAAGTGCTGACACTGGAGGCTCCTCAAATAAATTATACATTTAAAGAAAGCTTCATTGTATCAAGGATTACACATTTTTCTTTATTAAATAATGGGACATTTTTTACTACATTCATCCACCCATCCATTTTCTATACCACTTATCCTACACAGGGTCACGGGAAGCCTGGAGGCTATCTCCAGGGACTCGGGACAGAAGACAGGGGCAGCCTGGACGGGGTGCCAACCCATCGCAGGGCACAATCGCGCACACTCACACACTATGGACAGATTTGGTAGTACAATCAGCCTACAATGCCAATCTTTGGATTGGGGAGGAACCCGGATTACCCAGAGGAAGCACCCGAAGCACAGGGAGAGCATGCAAGCTCTGCGCACACATGGTGGAGGTGGGAATAACAAACTCAACCCTGGAGGTGCGAGGCAAACATGCTAACCACTAAGCCACTGTGCCCCCCTCGTGGGGAGCCTGAAGCCTATCTCAGGGAGCTCAGGGAACAGGGACCACATTTATTATTAGTCTTATTAGATTATGTGGAGAGTCTGCCATACAGGTCCCTGGAAACAAGTTGTTACTATAGAAACAATAACATATTAGAAAGAGCACATTAACATAAACCAGTGATTTGAATTACAGCTGGCACCGTCAGTGTCAGAGCTGCTATTGTTATAGAAAATTAATTAACACCTTTTGACCAATCAGAATTGAGAATTGTCTCTTTCTCCACTAGTGATGTCTTCTCCGTACTACCCAACAGCTCGTACGCAATAGTCTACCCAAGACACTTTGTGCCAAGTGTCCATTACAGACATAGAGGATAGTATCCAGACTGAGGTGTTTCTGCATAATTATGTATGGAACAAGCTCCAGGGAACGACCCAGTTTCAGTATGCTTCTCTGGATCTCTATAAAGGCTTTTCATCTCAGTGCCTGACCTGTTCCCTAATCGCCTTCAGCTCTGTGTTTAACGGCACAAGCTTCAGTAACTAATAGTGACGGCCATAAATCAGGAGTACAGCCTGAGTTATATGAAATACTGGAGCTGTTAAGCATGACCTGGTTTGAAAAAGAGACACGGAGACTCATTTTATCTGATGCGAATCTAGTTTATAGTGAAGACTGTGTATAAATATGTATTCTATGCGTTTTGGTAATAAATTAATCATTTAGAACTCTTCTAAAGCCAGAGAGATGGTTGAAAAGGCATTTATTAGCTTTGAAGACCCAGACCAGAGACTTCTAACTAATTGGTCCAGCTCCCCATTCAGGCTGTGTGAATGAGACACAGGTGGAGTTCATTCACTGATTGAGTCTCAGACTGGCTATAAAGACCATGGCCACCTGTTTAAGAGAAAAGAAAGAGTCATTTTTTGGTATGGGGGACATTTTTAGTTTCACTCAGCTCGAATTTGTCCCTTTTCATTGGTTACATTAATGTTATAGTAAATAGTCTGCGCTTATATAGTGCTTTTAACCTTAGCAGTTCTACAAAGTGCTTTACATTGTGTCTCGTTCACCCATTCACACACACTCAGACACCAATGTTAGCAGAGCTGCCATGCAAGGCAGTAGCTTGCCATCGGAAAAACTTTGGGTTCAGTGTCTTGCCCAAGGACACGTTGCCAACCCTACAATTAGTAGACAACCCGCTCTACCACCTGAGCCAGAGCCACCCAGTTACATAGCTTCTTGCTAAATTCTGGTATTTTGCTCAGCTCAGATTACAACCTAGGCAGTTAGCGTGTTTGTTTAGCTTGTATGTGACACTTGCAGTTTGTCACTTGTCGAAATGCACTGTTCAGTTTTTTGAAAAACAGTAGCAGCCAACAAGTATAACCTACAGCTCACTATACAACTTATACTCTTCGCTTTTGTTTTTGATTTACATAGTTATGTTACAAGCCAAGCTTATAACTAGCTTTATTACCAAATTAGCAAGCAAGCTAACTGTACTTGCTACATACAATAACCTAGCTCATAAATGACTTCCGAACTCTATTTTCCTTTGTAACAACTCTAGAAACATTGACTGAAGGGTTGTATATGACAGGATAATATTAAACAGCGGTTATACATTTTTCTTCATTTTTTGGGCTTCAAACAGGAAAAGGGAACTAATTGCAGGTAGGAACTAAAGTTGTGAGTGGGGAACTGAAGGCATCTCGGACAACATGTGCCATATGATTGGTTCGAGTCAATAGTTCAAGCCAATGAGCTGCTTGCAGTCTAGGCTATGCCGTATTTTTTATTTTTTTTTAAATAGCAGGAATCTTACATCTCTGATAGCACTGTTTAATGTTTGGTGTAATGCTTGGTCTCACAATAAAGTCATAGTGTTGTGCTGAGGTTAGCTTGGGTGTACATTTATATTAATAGGTATTTTCTTTAAAAAAAAACAAAAAAACGGTGGCTTAGAGGTTAGTATGTTTGCCTCAGACCTCCAGGGTTGGGGGTTTGAATCCTGTGAATCCTCTGCCCTGTGTCTGAGGAGTTTGCGTGTTCTTCCTCGCACTCTGGGTACTCCGGTTTCCTCTCCCATTCCAAAGACATGCCTTGTCAGCTGACTGGCATTTCTAAATCATCTATGGTGTGTGTGATTGTGCCCTGCAGTGGGTTGGCACCCGTGCGGGGTGTCCTCCTCCATGTGCTTCTAGTTCCCTGTTATAGGCTCCAGGTTCCCCCACAACCCTTTGAAGGGTAAGCAGTATGCAAAAATGATGGATGGTATTGTCTTACATTAAGTTTATGTATGACACATCACACACTCTGATGCCTTTCTTTGCAAGTGTTCTTGCATGCAAATGAAATATCTTCATATGATGAACGTCGTTGAAATATATTTCAGGAACTTCCGCAGACACTGAGAGTGAAACAGTACATAATAGTGCTACACTGCCATAATAGTGGACGATCCGGGAGCAGAAATACCGTCTTGGCTATAATGCGGAAGTGCTTGTGCAAGTCCATTGTTTGTATTTGTCGCTTCACTCCTTCATAAATAATTTGCATAGAATTTTCTCCACACTATTCAGTTTTTTTTGCTCAGTTTGGATCTGTGTTTCATCATAGTTCACAATCATAACCTGAAGTAACCCATTTCTGTCTTTAATATGAATGAACCCGTTCCCAGAAATGTGCCACATGCGCACATCAATTTCTTGCCCTGTTCTTTCAAACACTACTTGGTTTCAATAGGTTCCTTCCAGTTCAATTCCCCAAATATCATGTAAATACCCATTCTTCCACTTTAATATAGTCACCACTGATGCTGTCCTTCATTATTGTTTTGCTGGACTTCTGTCATGAAAAAAAGCCCACAAATTTAATTCTGAGTGCTCTAATTCATGCATATGGCCACTTACTGTATATTAAATGAGATTTCTGTGTCCACACTGAACAAAATCAGATGAGAGTCACATTATGGTAGAAAATCAGATTTGTGTCAATGGATATGTAAATATTAGCCCAAAAGAAGAGTTCATGTGAATTTATCAGAATTATTATTACAATTCAATGGTCACATATGAAAGTGGCTCATATTTGATTTGATTTGAAAAGATCTTCATTTTTGTGTTCACACAGCAAAAAAATAAAATCTAATTATATCTGTGTCCCACTGAAGTCATTATTTATTTTTTAAATCCAATTTGGGTGACTGTAACGTAAACATAGTGTTTAGCTCTTTACCTTGCAACGCAGGCTTATTCCTGCAAACGGAACCCAATAATCTCACAAACCATCATGATGAAGTACGGCTAATGTAATGTTCTTAATCCTTATTGAAAGCAGTTTGCAGTCATCAAATTGTAATGAAAAAGTATGTCTACATTTCCATTTACAATTAAACTTCTTGTGAAAAAAACAAAACAGGAAGTGAAGTGAATGGTGCGGGCACACTATGGCTTGTTAGCGAGGGCAAAGATATCAGTGAGCGATGGAGCCAATCACAGGCCACATGCTGCGCAGGGCATATGGAAAGCTTCAAATTCCAGGCTTTCATCAAAATTAATCCATCATATGAATGGATTAGTGTGTGGGAGAGAATTGCATGCGTGGGATCTGGATGTGAGGGGCTGGGGGGGTTGGTGTAGCAGTTTGCTGTCTTTTCACAGCAGGCATCAACCATGTTTAGATTCATCACAACAGCTTTAGCAAGAGCACAACACACACAAGCAGACTTCAACATTTACTAAGGCAATTCATCATTGTTATCCAATAAAACAACACATTGAGCCTCTTGTTTGATTAGCAAGTAAGTCTCTTGCTTCTACATTTCAACACATGATTCAATCCATGGCCAGTTTCACACCATCTAACGCCAAAAAAATGCTACAGTGGGTTCAAGAAAGGTGTGTGTAGTAGGAATGGGTGGGGGGTGGGGGGATATTTAATGGACAAAGCAGAAAAGACATTCATTACGCACTGAGAGTGGGATTATAAATGGGAGACTTGGATAGTTCAAATCCTATTAGACATGGGTCGATAGACTGATAATTAGAGGGGTCATGTTTTTTCCCTTCCATGCCTGATGGGGGTATGTGTCTGTCTCTGTCATTGTTCTGCAGATCTTACCGCCCTCTGCTGCACTGCTGCGACATTAACCACCTTCTGGTCAACCGTGTTGAAATATACCCCCACCCAACCTTTTGCTAAATTTGGATCAATGCTGAAATCTTAGGAAGCTGTATCGTATGTTAGGGGCTAGACAATGCCTAAGGTTCTTTTGTTGGCACCAGATTTTAGAAATATTATTCATTCATCAATGTCCTGCTCAGTGGATCCTGCGGGAATACACGGCATGGGGCAGAAAAACATCCTGGGTGGGATGCCAATCCATCACTGGGCACCATGCACACTCACACATTCATGCCTAGGGGCAATTTATCTTAGGCAGTTCACCTACTGCGATGTTTTGTGAGGTGGGAGGAAACCAGACAACCTGGAGGCAACCTCCGTGGACACAAACAGAAAATGCGAGACTCCACATAGACAATAACCCAAGCTGAGGATCAAACCGTGAGGCAGTAATGGTGTGCCAACATGCTGCCTTTTCACAAAGATTAGCTCTGGGTATTTCTCTAGGTTCCTCTCAAAGACTCCTTCTCACAGAAATGGTTTATATTTGGCACAATTGTAAAGCATTTGCTATGACCTTAAGAGATTTGAATCCTCACAATGCCAAAGTCGTCCGTGTCTGGCAGTCCAACAGAGCATAATTGGCTCTCATTATTGGCATTCCTCTCTCTTCCCTGTGGACCAGAGTGACACTAGCCAGTAACAAGTATCTGTGAGCTCATGTATACAGAAGAAGGCAGTTAATGCTCTCCTTCAGTCCTGTTTAGCGCCCTGTGACTTTGGATGAGCACCAGTTTGAAATTGTGGGGTAGTTTGGTTTCATTCCGGAACTGAGAAAAAGGAAGAATGGCTCCATTTATTAACCACACCACAAGTTTCAACTCCAGATGCAAAAAAACTTTATATGTTAAGAGTATACAGTCTGTGTTGGGGAACCCTAAAGGACATCCAGTTGGTGATTCCATAACTTGGGTTATTTAAGTTATGGGGTTATGGATATGTCACACTACTTCAATTATTAAAGTAAAGGTAAAAGACATGTTGAACAACCTATATGCATGTTTAAATTCTATCTACAGCACTTTGCCAATCCCACTCTAACTACACTTTCACATCACTTTACTGCAAAAAATTATATTATTTTTGCATTATTGTGTGAATCCATTTAACATCTCATTCCTGAAACATCCTGTTCCATGAATCATCAATAATAGGTTAAGCAAAATCATATACCGTTTAATGCCCTGAAACATTCACTCAACCCTATTAGCTGAACACATTTGACCCTATGAAATATATGGAATAAAATCTCTTAAAAGTTTCATTGTAAAGACTTTGTAAAGGCCAACGATAGATTTTGTTCTTCCTTCTGTTTTTACTTCCAGCATTGTCTAATTGGCCTTGCAGTGTGATAGAAGAAACTAAACTATTTTCTATAAGTAGTGTAGTTTATGCTTTAATGCTTGCGTTCCAGGTATGGTCTCGATGCACGTAAGCAGAAGTGTAGAGTTGACAGTGTGGTTCTGAGACTGAGCAGCAGGGAGGATGATTTATAAGGAGTTGAACATCCTGGTTTATACATCCTGCACTGATTACAGTAGCAGAACTCACGAGGGAGAGGATCCAGTCCCTACTGAAGGTAGGAAGAAACTCAGCGGGATATTTCAAAGCTTTCTGTATCTCTATCTCTGTCTTTCTGTCTGTGATTGGAAAATCAATTTGCAGTCATTTGATTGCTTAGATCCTACTGAGATACGGAGCTGTACGACGCAATAGCATTCGAAAAGGGGTTAAATAGAAAGGTGTTGAAACCATACTTCTATACCTGTTTAATTTATGTGATTCTGAGGGGTTCTCAACAGCGATATCATTGAAATGTAGATGACCTTCGTGTAATAAAATCTAGCCTAATATAAGACTACAACTCTACTGCAATCAAACTAGATTCTTTTCCCCTTAGGAAAATGGCCAATTTATAGTTGCTTGGCCATACGTATCTCACTCAACACTTTTATTCTATTTAACTGTGAATCTGATTAGCAAGTACACAGTTAGCTAAGTATATAGCTAGGTTGCAAGTGGTGTGCATTTAGCAACAGCATGGTTGCCAAACTGTAACCATCATAAACACAAAACTGTCAACGACATTTAATACAAATATATGAAATAGGTCTACTATATGAAGACATTCAGTGGTGACAATTTCATTTAGCTATGCACGGCTATTTTGCTAGCTAGTGCTGTGGAATTACTTGAATAAGTATTATTGGAATGATTTTATAATGGTATAATAGGGCGAAAAACAAGAAGCTAAGTGACTTGAAGCTTGGAGCATCAAGTTGAAATGCTGTATAATATCAGAAGATGGAAAGATTGAAAACTTGCACAATTAGTAGGACAAGACAAACCATAGCTATAAAAAAATTCAAAATAAATAAATGCATAAATAAATAAATAAATAAAAACACTAAAATGTCACTGTGGAGCTAAAATGATAATGAGTTATAAGAGATGGGGGTGTAGTGTATGTAGCTCGGAGCTGTTTAGGGGTTGTCTGTCTCCTAGCACTGGAGCTCAGGTATACTTGACAGACAAATTAGCATATTGACAAATTATCAGCCAATTAAAATCCTCACAACAGTACAAAAATGCAATGTGATGTAAGTAAGTAATGGGTGATATTTTTTTATGTTTTCATTGGGTTTTTAAATAAAGTGAAATGAAAATATGAACCGATTAAATGCTTTCGTTGAAAAATGGTAAATCCATAGACACTGTTGCTTCAAGTCAAGTCATTTTTATTGACGTTACAATCTATAAACACATACTATACAATATGACAAAATATTGATCAAGTGCAATTATAGTGCAATACAGATACAACCGAATTTGAATGCCTTATTTGAAATGAACAGACTATTTAATGCGAACAGGTACATATACAGATGTAAATAGGAGGTGCACTATCTTTTTTTTGTGAGATAGTGGTCAGATTTTAATCTTCCGGGACATTTAGAGCATCTTTAGCAACTGCCTGGTTTGTTTATATTTTGGGAAACAGACCCAATTAAATTCATTAGAAAATATCACAGGCAAATACAAACATATAGCAAAAATTATAGTGTGAGTGGGATTAAAAAAAAACAAATAAAAAAAAAAAACAGCCCCACACACATCTCCAGATAAATTAAAACTGAGACAGATTATAAACCTGAGTGATGTAGCAGCGGTTGAGGAACTGTCAGGGCCTGAATTCACACAGCATGCTGACAGTGCTTCCATTTCAACCTCAGGGGTTTTTTTATCCAGTGTTTTTCCAGGAGCATAGTGGTATGGTTTATTAGTGAATAATTTTTTTTTTTTATTCTCTTCTGGTTTAGGCCACGCCCACTTCAGGTTCTGAATACAGATATGGACATAGATATTGATATTTAGAGGTTTACACAGATCCAGATTGTGTTTTGTCCCTACACGCCAACAGCGCAAAATATGATGCAATATAGGGACAAGCGTAATAGAAGATTAGTGAGTAAAATGACAGTTTCAGTAGAATGGCCATTGCACGACAATACACTAAAGTACAGGAGAGTTTGTTTTGTGAAGATCAAGTTGAAAGCAAAGTGAATGACGTGAGGTGAACTATCCTTACTGCAGAGTTGCAGAAATCATTCATTCAGTCCTATGCAAAAGAGGTCGACTTGCAACGGGGAGAACTTTTACAAGATACTACACTCCTTCCCTCCCTGATGAGTATGTGTGTGTGTGTGTGTGTGTGTTGGGGATCAACGCCTGGGACACCAGTGAACTCTGTTTGCAGCTGCTGCGCTTATTCCAGATTGGCTTTGTTCAGCATGGCTGAGGTCAGGGCTTCCCCAATGACATCATTGATCAGCTGATTGTCCAGTTTCCATGAATCTAAATCAGAGACAAAGGATTCCCCCTCCACCACTTCACACTCTGTGGTTTACAGCATTTTCAGCAGGTGTTGTCCGAGGCTGAGACCGAATGAATTACACCAAGATATGTACTATTCACCAATATTGTAAGTTATATTTATGGTCTAAAATGGTCTCAGCCTTCAACAATACCTGCTGAAAATGCTGCAAAACACATAATATACACGATGTCCTCCAATAATATTGGCACCCTTAGTACATATGAGCAAAGAAGACTGTGAAAAATTGACTTTATTGTTTAACCTTTTGATCTTTTGTTAAAAAATATTCTACAGCAAACACAACACAGGTTTATAAAAAAAAAATAATATATATATATATATATATATATATATATATATATATATATATATATATATATATATATATATATATTTGATCCACATTGATCACAATTAGTATTACAGCAATTTTTTTCTTCTATTTACCTATACTATATTAGATGGTTTTTACTTCTTTCACCTTTTAGTCTTGTAGATGATTTCTCTTGTGACCAGCAACAATCATTAGGTTTCAAACCATGTGTTCATTTACAGGTGCCATAATTCTCTCTGCTTCAGTCAGGGTGCAGGTGGGGAAAAAAAAAGACTGCAGGAAGGAAAAATTACAGCATCAATAGACAGAGGATATTGTTTTCATACTACTGAAACATTCATACTAGCAAAATAAATGTTACAGTATGATGGTGTGTATACAATACTTTATTGAACAACCGAATTTGAGAAGTATTAATGAAGGATGCATTACTTTTTTTTTACTTTTTTTTTTTTCCTTCATACATATTCTGACCAAATCACTTTTCTGGGCTGTTTGTCACTCCTTGCTTCTCAACTGCCCAATCAGCAGGCTCTCTGATGTGGGCTCTCAAGTGCCACAGCGGAACAGTATTCACCCGATCATCAAGAGACTTCTAAAAGAGGCCAGGATTCAAACTACACTATTTTGAATATTTCAAATTTTAGGAACATAATCATTGTATAAGTAAAAAAAATAACAGTCTAAATTATCCAAGGTCAAAAATCCAAATAGCAACGGGAAAAAATCAGGCAAAGGTTGATAGCAGAACTTGACCAAGTGACAGTATACACCGCTTAAATGCACAGAGAGAGCTCAATGCACAAGTGAGCAGAGTGGCTCCGTCTTGTGGCAGGCAAAGGTATCAACCCAAAGCCTCACAATTGCAAGTTCAAATCTTGAAGCTGCCACAGCCATCCATGGCTGGGAGTACAAGAGAAGGAAATTGGCCATGCTCTTTGGGTGGAAGTGATGGCGTATGCTCTCTTTCGCCTGTCAATCACAGGGACACTATTCAATCATGAGTGACTGTGAGCTCATTTATGTGGAAGAGGGCAGATAGCGCTTTCGTCCAAGTGTGTTCAGCTCCCCTGTGATGTAGAAATGTTGAGGTCGTGAGAAGAAGTAAGTGTTAACACTGTTGGTAGCTGTCATATGATAGGTGTGAGTAAGAATTGACAGTGAACAAACTGGGAGAAAATGGAATTAAAAAAAAAAAAAAAAAAACACAACAACAACAAACAGATGTACCTACCAATTCTGGAGCAGCAGCTGGGTATACTGTAATTATAGCACAAAAGGTTGAATTTGGACAGAATAGAGTAGCATACAATGGAGGCATATAGTAGTTTATCCATTAACTGTTGGTCAAGGTGTAATTGTTGATTTTAGATGTCTATATCCTCATAGTGTACGGATTTCCAGAAAGTCACAATCAGGCAGTCAAAAGTGAGCAAAACAATGGCACCAACTTGCTTGGCAGGACAGGTTTGCAGCTTGAATTCCTACTGCAATAACAGTAGATTTATCCGGGATCTGTTGGGTTTATTATAAAAATCAGATGTTGATCCTCATTCTACAGTCAGCCACTGGCAATGTCTCCAACCCTATAGTACTATCCCAAATAGAGCTGGTGTACTTTTTACTTAGTATGAGCAGCATGGTAGAACAGCAGGTAATGCTAGTGCCTCACAGCTCCAGGGTTACTATCGGTGTGAATAAATGAATAAATATTTAACATGAGCAGTACAGCAGTAGTCACCAAACCAGGATTAAGCATCTAAAATCTGATTAAATTGAATTATTGTAGGTCAGCTCTCCAGGATGTTTAGAGGAAACTGCCATTATTGGTGATTAGGTTCTGAATAATAGCTCCGTGATGATTGCTTCCTCAAGGCTTCAATAAACAGTCTTAAAATGTTCTTCAAACTTGGTAATGTTAAAAACGGTTTACGATTCCCGTCACCAAAGACGTCCGTGCAACTATTTCACACACACACACACACACACACACACAAAGGGACAGCAAGAGTAAAGTGATTTCATCTGGAGAAGTCCTGCTTCACATCTGAAACTGTATAAAAGCACAGCTCTGAGACTGCTAACAAAAGAAGTGGGGGACCTGTGAATGTGAAGGAATGGTGCCGTTGCATGATGGGATTCAGTGAAGGGACTGCGTGAAGGTTAATCAATACTGTTTTCTGCTAGGGCTTAGAAAACGGCTTTCTGAGAGCAAATACAGATGGCAAACACGGTCTTATGAGGTCTCCTGCCGACTCACAACAACTCTACATTAAGCCACATTATATCCCAGACTAGTGTAATGTAGAGCATTGTAAACCAAAGAAATGAACGAAAACATTGCTTAATAAACAGGCTTTGGCCAAGGGTACAGTAGAACATATTAATTGGTAAAAAAAAAAAAAAAATTATTACATTGATTTTTTTAGCAGCTACCTGAAAAGTTTTGTTTTTGCCTTTTTTTTAATCACAGACAGTAAAAATTTGTTCTCATTCATGAGAATAAAATCCAAATTAAAAAAAAAATCCTCCAATACATTATTCTATTTTCAAAAGGAAATTGGAGAAAAGAAAGTCATTATTCCTTAGTCATGATTTGCATCACCATGTTTTGGTTTTATCACAGTCTGTAGGTGGTCATACAGCATCTGGTAGTTCTCAAAAAGCCTTTCAGACCCTGGATGTCTGTGGGTACTATTTCCACAGACTAAAGTAATGGGACCGCATGTAAAGTAATAGAACTCAGGTGTGTGTCGGAGACAGTCAGAAAATGAAGCAATTCCACAAAAAAGTGCCTTAGTCAACATTAAATAACATGATTTAAAATGAAAATCCATTTGCAGAAATATACTGCCGCCTATACATACATGGTTTGATTGGTAATCTGAAGATGTTTAGTCTACAGCCCATGGTGGAGCCTGGAGCTGTTTTCGAAGTTTACAGTTATGGTTTATTTGATTATCAGTTTTACATACCACGACACAGAAATCTGATGGCATATCTAGACCTGGACCTCCGTTTCTACATGAGTAATATATAGGTTTCTAAACTTCATGGCTTCATCTCAGATAAAACCTTTCCTTGCATCTGATTCCATATGGAAATTGTTTCCTAACCACGGGACAAAATTTTGGGTTTCAGGATAAACAATATGTCCAAATAGGGTTGATTTGAACGTTGGATCAGAGAAAAGGCTCTAAGTAAATACATGTGTAGGTTGTGTATAAAAGTCTCTGGTCGAGGACGTGGGACTGATTGTAGAAACGTATCTAAATTGGTAGCTTAACCGTAGCTAAATTGGTGTTAATGTTACAAGAATTTCAGTAGTGTCTTGTGCTTTCTGCAACTGAAAAAGACCAAGAACTTTCAGAGCAGGAGGTTGTTGATCATATTATTTGCTAGGAAGTTGTTGATATTGAACCATAGTTACTCACCACCAACTGTTTTAAAGATTATTTTCAAAGTAAGGAATAAAACATTTAGGGGCATGCTGTGAAAATAATCCACAACAAGGTGGCGTGATACAGCTTGGCCTGAGTTACTGTTACCAGACAGTTTACCAACACTATAGGTTTTTTTTTTTCTTTATTAAAGAAGTACATATTGTACATTTCTATTTGTTTATAGTCATAAGTATGTCTTGAAGTTAATAATAGCTTGTTATGCTACCAAGAAACTGAAAAGCCTTCAATCCTGAAGTCTTTCCCATGTCAGAAAACTTATAGCTTTACCTCCGACTATTAAGTCACACTGGAGACTCCAGCCAAAAATGCTGAATAAACGTCTCACAGAAAACTTAGCCATATCAACAATTACATATGGTTAAATATGTTTATGTGGAGCATAAATCCTACAAGTCCCTGTGTAAGTTATTTCTACAGAAAGATAATGTGTTAGAATATTACCCTAACACCCCCTAACACCAATAACACCCCCTGACCAACTAGAATTGACTTTTAATGTGTGATGTATTGAACTTCATCCAATCCACTGATGATATCTTGCTCTGGAAATCTTGTTTTGTCATGCTGCTGAAATGTTCAAGATCTGCAAGGTCAGACTGCAACTTTCATGATTCTGAATCTTCTGAAAATGTTTCGTGAAACATGGGCAAAGCATCTGAAGTGAAGATTCGTTTTCCATAGCAGTGACTGGTCGGTTATACGACGAAATCCCAGAACTGCCAGAGAGCCTCTAGTGAACAAAGCCCTTAACCTGGAACTGCTCAGCTTTGTGCTTGGACCCCTAATGGACTTAGAAATAAGATCTTTACAATAAGTGACTTCTTAAGAACCATTATGAAATTCCCAAATCTCATCTTTGAGAGCATTTGAGACAAGACATCAAGGACTTAAGAGGGTTTATGTGTATTTATAAAGCCATGTTGGCTTTATCAAGCAGGTATTCAGAAGGAATTGCGTGACATAAACACCTCATTTTGTGATTGTCCAAAATAGGCAAAGTCATTCTCCAGGACTATGCAGTTCATCATTCAGTTGCAATGTGCTTTCCATTTGTATATGTGTCCAGGAACTGCACTATTAGCAGTGAGGTCATTCCTTTCTTCACTCTCAGTGGAGCAGATACATTCATTCCCATTGGAGTTCTCCGGCTACTGGAAGAAATGTGGAGGTTGAAACACTCCAGTCAGAAGGGGAAATCCATCACATCACTCTGTGTTTGTCTTTCTGCTGAGAGTCATTCCTTTAAAAAAAAAAAAAAAAAAAAAAAAAAAAAAAAAAAAGCAAAGCGTATGCCATGGGTCAGTGCACATGGCACCAGTTATGAGGTCAGCAAGATGACTGAACACACCGGGTTAGGTTTTGGTTAATGAATGGACCTAAAATTGGTATATTTCTTGGATTTACGATGAACATCTCAGACTAATAAGATAAACTAGAATTATATTGTGTTCTATTAAAATAAATGACCATTTTATTGTGTGAATGCTTGTTATTCCATAACTACATTCATAAATCTTTGGAAAAAAAGTTTTGTACTTGATTCATTCATTTGTACTAATGAACATTGATTTCCTTTGATGAGTTATTTTAATCTGACTCATCTTTGTTTTAACTTTAAAGTCATGGTCCAGATATTTTGAAGCAGGGCTGTAAGCAGGTAGCATGTAAATGGACTAGACGGACAAAGCTGACTATTTCTTTCAAGAATTTTTATTTTTCTTTAAATAAGTGGAAATTTTGATTTGAATCATTTTGGTTGCTGTGAATAAATTGTCTGAATTTTATACATTTGTGGAACCAAGAACTACAGCACCACCAGCAATCATAAGGGGAAACGATCCATGTATAAAGTAGAGGCCGGGGCTGATTTCTTTCTAGCTCAGACTGTAGATTCACAGTCTATTAGTGACACTAATTATTATTGACACATATTAATGACACTATTAGTCATGTCACTAAAAGTGAAATGCTCATAGAGTTGATGTCCATGGCACATCATTAGTATTGATTGAGAAGGTACATGTGAAATATTGTCTTGGGTGTAATAAACATAAATGAAGTGGATTATTTTCTCAATGTTTTTTCTTTCTAAATGCATTTTGAAGAAAAGCTAGAGCTATCTTAGCGGTTCAACAAAGTGCTTTACACTGGTTCTCATTCACCCAATCACACACCAATGGTAACAGAGGTGCCATGCAAGGTGTTAGCTTGCCATCGGGAGCAACTTGGGGTTCAGTGTCTTGCCCAAGGACACTTCGGCATGTGGGGTCACGTGGGCCAGGAATCAAACCGCCAACCCTACAATTAATGGATAACACACTCTACCACCTGATCCACAGCTGCCCACAGTGTTTTATAATAGTAGTAACTGTAGTAGAATTATTTTAGTCCTCCTATTCAATATCATGACCAGCTGTCATGTTACTGTCCCATGTTCCATAATGTGTGTTTTGGTATGCAGCATTCCTCACCACTCTCCTGTGCATCCTGGGGCCTGTGAATGAATCAGCACCGCACAGATCAGTGACTGAACAGTCAATACTTCTCCATTTATGTCTTTGAAACAGCCAATGATTTGCTTTAATGTTATGCTTTCCACACTTCAGTCAGAAATGTCCCGGGAAAAAAAGGAAAAGAGTAGCATTGCATGAGTTATAGCATGGTCAAACAGTAAAAGAAACTGTGTGCAGTGCTCGCAGCTTTGGGCCTGAGAATTCCCCAGTTTATTATAGCATGCTCTAGGAGCACATGTGGAGTTCACCACATGTCAGAAACGTCCAGTTCTCTGCCTTTCTTTCTCTGCAGGATCATCAAGGGACCTGTAGCGTTTTTCCTTCTCTGGATACATCTGTTATAATAGAGTGTAACTGTCCAAATACCTCCACACCCACTCCTGAGCAGAAGTGCATCCTGTCTATAACTATCATTATGACTGGACTGAATGATCTCCCATGCAAAAGTACAGAAGAAATCTAGATGACAGAGTTTGCAAAGCTATAAATCGCTCTGCTCATGTTTAAAGAGTTGTAATTATGTTGCAGAAATGCATTGGAAGAATGTACTACAACTACTGTAGGACTTGAGGTAGGATGTGATGCCCTTCACGCAATTCCAAAAATCGACAAAGAAATGTCTCTCTTGTACCAATATATGACTTCCATCCATATTTGAGCATTACCTAGTTAAGTGGGCATATCACAGGTTCATCATGTTAATCCAAGACGTGAAATCCCACAGAGCCCATGAGTGGAACCAAGCTACACATTCCTCACATTTGTAGCCATTCTGTATACCTGTCCTTTAATTGTAACTTGTTTTAACTGTGATTTTAACTGTGTAACAAAGAATGAATCCTCGCCAGGTTTATCACTTTTCTCTCTAGCCTCGCTGTCTTCATTGCTATCCCATGTGGCCTTGCCGTGTTCATCTAATCCCTCTCACCACCACCTACACCCCAACCAACACCCCCCTTCCATCCAGTTCCATAACCCCCCCCCTCCATCCAAGGCCTCGCCATGTTTGTTGCTACCCCCTCTGGCCATTTATGTCTTTTGAGCTTGGGTATTTAAGTTCTGTCTCTGTTGGCACACTGTCTTGTTTTTGTCGAGCTCTTTTCATGTTCATGTTGTTCTTCTTCATGTACCTTGTGTGTGTTTTGTATTGCACCAATTAAACTGCATCTGCATTTGCATCCGCCTCCAATAGAAGGACAGCAAGGATTATCCAAAACATACCCAAACCATGCTCATGTACAAAATGAAAATATCCTTATTACCTCAAGAGCTCATTTTTGGCGTGAGCCCGGGTCATGCTGATTGATGATCTGAGCAGAACAGAATAATTTTCTTTAATAGCACATCTATTGTTAGATGTTTTTCATTGTATAATCTAACACGGAGAACATGTTATCGCAGAGTCAGTACAGAATTCTGACATTTTTTTATCTTTAACAGAAGATTTTATTGGGATTATGTTGTACAGTGTGACATGTAATAATCCCAAAAGATAGCTGTAATCACACATATAAAAACCCAGATACTAAACATGCCATGCTTTCCATTCATCCTGTGGGTCATTGCCCTTTTCCATCTCCTCAGACAAGGACCTTTCTGTACCTCTCTTTATTATTTTCTGGCATATCTTCAGAACCATGGCAGAACCTATAATTCCTCTTTGTTCGAAATTAAAAAAAAAAAAGGTGTGCTTGTTATTCATTCGCTGACCCACTTTGCTACTTTGTCATGTTTTTCATTATCTTGTCAACTGACTCTAAACCCGAGACATATGTTGGGCTTTAACCGTAAGCTTTTTTTTTCTGATGAAGGACAGCCCAGCCAATGAGACAGCATATGTTACTCTGCGATTTCACCCATAAAACTTCACAAACGCCGCACTATGTCTAGATCGCCCAGCTGTGATTTGCGACAAAGCACGAACATCTGTGTGGCAGTCTGGTCTTCGCAGTGTGAGCGTGAAGTGGGCCCATCATAAACCTTGCCTTTAAGACATTCCCTAATGAAAGGCAAGCGTCACCCCTTCGTCGGCTGTTGGCTGTTGGGCGCACATGTGAAAGCTGCAAATGTGGAATAGAGAAGCTTCGTTTAGCGCCATGTGTGTCGAAAATGCTCGATCAGCAAGAACGTAGACCCTCGAACGAAAACAGTAGCCGCTGACAAGAAAAACACGGCTAGTTACGAGAGGCCCTCATAACCCGGAGGAACCGCTGCCTCGAGAAAGGAAAATAAAGCCTGTGTGTCGAGGCAGCTGAAAGACATACACTCCTCCACATCTAAAGGATGCAAAACGTTCAAAAAGAAAAATGTTTTCGAGGTTACAAAACCACGAAAGAACCACAGAATAATGGGTTTATTATAGACGCAGTGGAGCACAAGGACGTCTTCCAAGTGGGATCAGATGAAGAGTTGATTTTTATGAGCTTGAAAGACTACTCGAACAACTCAGGGACTGAAATCAACGGTTGCTTGAGCAATGTTCAAACCATTGAAAGGTTTTTCTTCAGACCTTTACTTATTGAAAGAAAATGAGCTTTATACAGTAGATAGATCTCTGAAAGGCTGTAATGGGCACAGCCATAAAGCACTCAGTGGCCTGGATGAACTTTTCACTGTTCTGGAAGAATGTCTGAGGAAGGTTTTGTGGTAATTGTTTTCATGCTAACAAAGCTAAACATGTCGAAACAATATTTAATGTGGTTTGTCGACATCACTGGAATACACAACTCTCACAACTAAACCACAAGACACATTTCTACACTTATTAATTTGGCAGTTTCTACGATTAGTTTTGAAAAGTTGATTTCTGGAACCTGGAACCTTCAGGAACAAACCAAAGAACCATTAATGGTTCTGTAGTCTATAATGGACCAACATTGCAGCCAGACTTATGGAAAATTTCTATACATTTCACAGGTGATGATGTGAATAATATGTGATCAGCATGAAAAACAAGGGAAAGTGCATTTCAGCATGAAATTAATCCCAAGTAACATGTAAAAAAATCAAATCATTTGATATAGAATTATTCATTTTAGCAAATAAATAATCAATAAATCATGTGTTACAATCACATAAAAGCACATGCACTAGTTGTGAAAAATCCAGTGCGTGTGAGAAATGTGTGAAACACACCGAGTGACGTGTCTATAAACCACGTGTGTAAAATGTACAAGTTCATGTGACTTTTGTGTAAGGGGCCGTAATACATTCAAACACTCCCTCTTGTGCAGGAGCGCTTGTTTAGGTTGGTCTTAAATCATTCCTGAAACACCATGCATCATGTGAAGTGGTTTTAGAGAAGTGTTGGTTATCAGATACTCTTTAAAAAAACAGTTAACTTCTTATCTCGTTAAAGGGGTTCTATTTGGAGGATTCAGTGAAAGCCGAGAGCCCTCTTAACAGCCCTTAAAGACAGTTCCCAAAAACTGCTTTTATTTTATCATGTATGCAAAAAAAAAACACTCACAAAAAAACAAACAAACAAAAAACCTTGGAACTTTTTCAAAAGATGAAACCCTTTTGTTGTTGTGTTCAACACAGCAACTTTCAGGGTCCCGCCCATATGGAATTAAATTTGTGCTAAAAGTATTGAATGTAAAATATATAATTCAACCGGTGGCGCATTCATATACCATGATTAGGAAAAAGGAAGCTTCGAAAACTGCTGTTTATCTGAAGGCCAGGTTAAATTTGTGCCAAGGAGTACACTGTTTTCAATCTAAGAGTGTTTTTCTTCTTTCTAGTTGTATATTTAAAGTATTTTAAATGAGGCTACTAGTTTATTAGTAGACCCAACTATATTTTTTGAAATGATCATGGACAGGTACAAAAAAAAAAAAACAGTCCTGCCTACATCACTAGTTGAAACCAATTCTAAAATGTAGTAATAAGGTTGAATTCATCTCTGGGTTTCCACTTTAGGCCAAGCCCATTTTAGTGTTATATCCAAATAGATACCCCTACTACCCCTTAAACACATTATTTGATATAAAGAAGTCAGGTCCAGTGCAAACATTGTGTCTAAGTTTCATCCAGACACAAAACAGAGAAGCAAGACTTCTATATCATTTTCTCGCAAGTGTCCAAGCCACACATCCTCAATGATGACTTCAAATATACCACAGTCCTATTTGACTTTCCACCATGTAAGCATGCTATGGTTTTTTTTCCCCCATTGCAAATTATGCCTTTCCTTGAGTAAATCATATGAGATTTGGTGTAGTGTTTGGCTCATCACACTGTAGGCAACACTAGACGGCGTAAATGTCAAAAAGTGAGCTATTTCCTCCCCTTTGATGGAATTACTATAAACACATGCAGATTTTGTACTTATCCGTATTCTGGACTCATCGTTTTGATAAATGTTCCTTCATGGAAGAAGCAAGGTATCTTTTTTATTTAATGAGTCAGAAAGTCTGTGCTGTCTGACTCAAGACCCCTCCACGGAGGTATAAGAAAGGAAGCACAGTTCTGCTTGCTTTGAAGTTGAATCAATCACCGGTGTCAGTGAGGTCTGGTCATACAGTGGATGAAGCCAGATGTTTTATTAATGAGTGGTACTGTGGCACAGCAGGTAGTGTTGCTGTCTCACCGCTCAAGGGTCTGAGGTTTGATCCGGAGCTCAGGTTACTGCCTGTTATGCATGTTCTCCCAGTGTCCATGTGGGTTTCCTGTTTCCTTCAGGTTTTCCAGTTTCCTGCACTGGATTGGTGTCACATCCGGGGTGAATTCTCCCACCTTGCACCCAAAGTTTCTGGGATAGACTCTGCAACCCTGACTAGGATAAAGTGATTATCTATTATTAACTGAATGATATATGAAACTTATCCACTGTTCTTAATAAAGCAACATAGAATGCACGGCGAAATTATATATCCGTAGTATGCTATAAGTGCTACAACACTGTGTGGCTTAAAATCACCCCAGCAATTAATTCATCTCCCACGGTCTGCAATCTTATCAGACCTTGCTCTCTCCAGGAACAATTTCACCACCCACCAGTTCCTTTTAGTGAGCCAATACCAGTTAAACATCCTACTGAACTCTCAGTGGATAACATCTGCCTCGTTTGGTTTGTTTAATATATTGGGTCATTTCTCTTTGGTCTGTTTGACTGTGCTAGGGAACTGCAACTAACTTCTGATTAATCACATTTAGTGCTTATGGTGTAGAAGGGTTTTGTAGGTTCTTCAGTTTGTTCCTCTAGGTCAGGGGTGTCCAATCTTATCCAGAAAGGGCCGGTGTGGGTGCAGGTTTTCATTCCAACCAAGCTGAAGCCACACCTGAGTCTATTGAAAGCCAAGCTCAACTGATTAAATGGGCAGAATCATGTGTGACTGCTCCTAGGTGAACCCTGGAGAAGACAGAAGCTTTAAAATATCTCAACTAAATATCCTTAGACAGTGGTTCTCAGAGTGGGGTCTACCCCCGGGGTTCCATAAAGCACAGCCAGGCGAGGCATGAAGCACTGGGTTTTGTTTAGCTATAGCGGTGGAAATCACAACCCACCATTATCAAAGTTATTACATTTATTATTGAGTTCTTATAGTTATTGATCTGGCCCCTTGAATTGAATAGGTTTAATCCAAACGGCTGTAACTCAAAAGAAAAAAAACTCAATGGATTCAACCCAGTGGAAAGTTCAGGAACAAAAACTCTACAGATATAAAAACCAGGGGTCCTCCATGGTCCGGGGTTCGAGTCCCACCGGGGCCGTGTGTGTGCGGAGTTTGCATGTTCTCCCCGTGCTGTGGGGGTTTCCTCTGGGTACTCCGGATTCCTATCCAAATCCAAAGACATGCATGGTAGGCTGATTGGCGTGTCTAAAGTGTCCATAGTGTATGAAGGGGTGTGTGAGTGTGTATGTGATTGTGCCCTGTGATGGACTGGCACCCTGTCTACCCCGCCTTGTTCCCGATGCTCCCTGGGATAGGCTCCAGGTTCCCCGTCACCCTGAAAAGGAGTAAGCAGAAGAAGATGGATGGATGGATGGACCTTGTTTTGAATAGGTGGGTTATGTTCATAAAATAAATCTGTACTGAGTGGTCCATGAAATGTATTTTACAGTTCGTTGGCTGCAAAACATTTGAGAACACCAGAAGAACCTTTTTTTTGTACAACCATTGTGTACAGTTTGTTATAACACTAAATATTTAAAAGAACCTTTTCTTTCATTCATTACTTACTATATTCATTCAGTCATCCATTCATTCAGTCAAAGTGAATCTCAGGAACACTGGGACTGGTTAGTTTTTACTCACAGCTAGTCTGAAGACTGGACAGTTATAAAGCCAGGTTTTGAATAATAAAAGAGATGAATATCTAGTATTTGTTTTTTCAGAATGCAGGGAAAATAATAACTGTTATGCTTATATTTTGCTATGGTTGCTACAGTGACTACAGTGATCCTCTGTATGGTCTTGTTAGATATCTATTATTGAGGATTTATGTAATCATGAGTGAGATATATCATTTCACAAAATACCTGAAAAAACAGCTTTGGTAGTTGATTTTGGCCCCTAGTGCAGAGACAAACTGCAGTCAGAAGCAGAGACGTTCCACTCACTAGGCTTGTGTGACTCACTGAAAGTTTCAAACCATGCTATTGGTTCCTAAGTTTAACATTTTTTCCATCCTTTCCAGTTATACTCATTCTGTGGGAGCCTGGTTTAATAGAACATGTGGATCCATAAATGTGGACCCACATGAGACAGCAGAAAATGCAGCCAAAGTTACTTTCAGAGGATCCAAGACGCACTGCTTCTTAATAATTCTTACAGGAACAGATGTAATATAATCGCATAAAAGCCAAATCTCTCATGTCAGTACTATGAGTGTTTATGATATGGCAGAAAATATATATATAAGGCAACGCAAGAATCTACTGTATCTCTTTGTTATTATGGACATAAAATCAATTTTAAAGTCCAATTTAATCTTATATTAATTTGCTAAAAATGAAACTATGAAACGTTAAAAAGTAATAAATTGTTCAGAATGTTAAGTATGTCTACTCTTACTGCTTTGTTTGCTCTTGATGAACAATATGGCCAGATTACAAAGTCTTTCATTAATCACTGAGGTTCCACCACCAACCCACACCACCATGACGTAACTGATTTACAGAGCGTGATTATTCACCGGAGGTTGCTGTACAACACACTTCATCAGTACCAGTGGGTTTTTGTCTCTCCATTTCTCCTCATATACCACAAGATAGCCCATGGGACCGGAGAGTGACCATAGAAATAAAGTCAGTCCAGTGGAATGTGACGGATTTTGGGGGATGCCACATAAAAGAGTTTCAGTTCTTTCCTCTAGAGTCAGCCTCCTACACTAATTACAGTTTTATGGATGCTGATGCAAGGCAAACTATGAAACCATGACTTCTGACTTGTGTCGTCTTTGGACAAAACCAGGCTTAAAGACCAGCATTTAGTCTATTGCATTCATTTATATTATTTCATCATATACAAATGATTGGAAAAGTTTGTGGTCCTCCTGATTTCTGGGCAAAAAAAGAAAACGTATTTGTATGTTACTGTCATGGGGGCATAGTGGCGTAGCCTCGTTCCCATTTGAATGTTCTCCCCATGCATTGTAGGTTGACTGGCATCTCTAAAATTGTCTGTAGTGTGTGAATGGGTGTGTGTGTGTGTGTGTGTGTGTGTGTGTGTGTGTGTGTGTGTGTGTGTGCGAATGGTGCCCTGTGATGGGTTGGCACCTTATACCCCGAGACCCTGGGATAGGCTCCAGGCTTCCCGTGACATTGTGTAGGATAATCGATACATACAATGGATGGATGGCTATTACTGTCATGGTTACGCCGAATACGGCACATGACTACAAGGTGGTAGGGTGGGTTGTCCACTAATCACAGTGTTGGCGATTCGATATCCCCAGCCCACATGACTCCACATGCTGAAGTGTCCTTGGGCAAGAGACTGAATGAGAAACAATGTAAAGCTAAGGTTAAAAGGCGTTATATAATTGCAGACCAGTTACTATTGTCTAGCTTTTGTCTTTCGTTGGCGTTGATTGTCAGGTTGTACCCTCTAGTCTATTTATGTTTTTGTCTTGAGATCATAATTCATGCCAATGTGTCTAAGCTTTATGTTGTCTGTATTGTTTGTGTTTTTTTGTCAATTAATAAACTTCATCTGCATTTGCATCTGACGCTTCTGCAAATCCTTGGCAACTACCCTGTATCTACCAAAGAAATAAAATTCCAAAAGGATGAAAATGAACAGGAAGGACAGGATTGTTTTGGGGGGAGACAGAACTTTGCCATGACCCTTTGGGTCTGCATCTCATCTGAAAAAGAAACACTCAAAGCTGCACAGAAAATATGAAAGGCATTAAAAGCAGTTATAAAGGCAAAGGCTGGCATATAAAATGATTAGGCAGTACTCTGGACCATAAATATTTGGACATCGACAAAATTATTGTTATTTCAACTGTCTACCACAGGTTATTGGAGCTGAAATGAAATAAATGAGCATGCATTTTGACCTGAGCATCTGGGAAGAAACCTTGAGGTCTAGTGATGTCTTTGGTTTCCAGACTTCAGGGAGTCTCGGTTTTCTGCAAGTCCTTTGCAGTCAAAGTATTAAAAATGTCAATTTAATTTATGGTTATGTTCGTTTTTCTAATTACGTTCGGTCCCTTAAAAGGAGGGTTGGGGCGTATATAAAAAGTGCTGTAATTCTTATACTGTTTACCTGATTTGGATGTAAATATCCTCAAATTAAAGCAACAGTGGTCATACACTTTGGGGTCATATTATTCATTTTAGCTCCAATGTAGACAGATCAAATAACAATGCATTTTATTAATGTCCAAATATTTATTGACCATCACTGTTGGATATGGATATCACTGTTTTCATTGTATATGTTTCACAATTTTCTTAACATTCATCCTCTTTTCTTTTTCTTTTTCTTTTTTTTTATCTTGTGATGAAGTAGCATCTGACAAACCTAGGATTAAAGAAAGCACTGACTTTAGAATTGGCTTCATCTGGTCTGTAATACTTTAAGTCTGTTGACGCAATGCGTATAGCGGCTGTAAATTGTGGTGTGAATTCGTGAACTCGTTGTTTTTTGAAAACACCGACACTGATCATCATCATGATGGTGACATGATCCCAGCTCCAACACGTCCTAAAATACAGCGAGTTAATATGACTGCAGCAATGTCCCTTCTTGTCACTCTTTTAAAATTAACCAGAGCCGTGTGCAATATAAACACAGCTGTCCTGCATGCAAGAGTTATTACTTTGTGTTCAGTGGCATACCACTGACCTTTGCATGCTCAATGCCATTACTGTCACTAAGTGTAGACATTTAACTGGTATGCAACACATCAAACCGCTTGGCAGAAATAGTGTGAACGTCCTACACCTCTCCTGTGGGGTAAACAATGTTGGGGGTTTTTTTGTACGTTGTAAAACACTGCTTTCAAATGTATCTCTATTAGTGTTTCCAAGGCTTCTGATAGCAGCTGTAAACAGTGTGACATCAGCTCCAGTGTATGTTCCCACAGAATTGCACCAAGGCTCGTTTCATCAAGCATTGTCTATTTTAAAGTACTCTCATTTATATCTTATATATGTTTCTATTTAATTATTTTTTTAATGATGGCTCTTTCAAATGCTTTTTCGTAAAAGAAAAATGTTTACAGTAAACATTACTGTACTCAGTCCAGTTATTATTAGATCTATATATATATATGACCTCATATGAGCTCTAGCACACTGTAATGGCTAAATGGGTCTGTGTGACTAACAAGCTACTTTAGCATTACATTAGCCAATAGTCCACTAAGAGCAGAACAAGCAGAACACCCAAGTTTTCCACATCGCATATGTGAGCTCCTAGTCACAAACACATTAAAAACTATGATCAAAGGCATGGAAAAAGACAAGGGATAAAGAGTTTAGTCTCTCACAGCACGGCCCCTTCGCTTTGAGTACCAGCTCTCAGCAGGTAGATCCATTTGGCCTAAAACCACCTTCCTCTAACACAGTGCTCAAACGTCTCTCACCAGGAGCCATAAACTAAGCACACTTACCAGCAGGCTCCTGCCACAATGACGCAAGGGAGCGAAACATTTTTACATGCATCTCAACACTGAGCTAGATAAAAACAGACCGTGCCAAGACAGAAGGAGATTTTGGGCCACCCTTTGTGATGCAAGAGAGAGAAAGGTTTCACACATATGAACATACACACATTCAGACAAACAAACACACACAATCTAATGCGGAGTTCAATCAAACATTATAGACAAAGAAGGCAGGGTCGCATTCAGATACGAGAACGAATCTTCACCTGTGGAAAGCACCATTATAAATCAACAGTGTTTTGTTACCAAGGGATCTGAAGCTGTTTACTTACAGAGAACCAGAGCTGAGGCTCAGCAGCCATCCTCAGGGCTGAGGGACTTTTGGGAAATGGGAGCATGATGGAAAACCTGAATGAAAGCCTCCAGGAAACAGTTGGCCTAAAATGAGATCAGACTGCAGGAGAATGAGGAGAGAAATTGGTTTTATGGCTGTTTCTCTTCAGGGATTAGAGGTAGATATGGGGAGAGGGTGTCTATTTGCAGTAGGAGATGTGTTGTGTTAGTATAATTTTTTATATTAAGTGGAGTATCGCTTTTACATAAGGCATAAACAAAAAATTTTAAATGCTTTTCCCATATACGTAGGGCTCGATTTGATGATGGGGGATTGCAGTGCTATCAGAAATGTATATGTGTATGTCCATGTGACAATCATTAGACTATTGTGTGCTTCGCTGGATGACTAGTGCATGTAGGTGTTTTTCATCAGAGCTAGATTTTGGTATGACTGGAGGATTCTCTGTTATTTAAAATGTCCCCCTTCAAAATGATTTACTATCGACCACTGACTGTAAGACCTGGATCACTGCAGAGATACTGGCTGCGCTGTCCATGCTTTCTTTCACATGCAACACGGATCTGGCAGGAACGGTGGCAAAGGCTTGCATCTGTCCCAGAAATGGAGCTCCACACCTCTTGCACTGTCTCACTTCATCTCCTCATATAAATTCCATTTTGTTACTGTTACTTCTCTCATTAATCTTCATATTATTGTTATCTATCGCCCACCTGGCTCACTAATCAACTTAATAGACGAGCAAGACATCACTTCTGGCATTCACTCTTCCTGACTCCTCCCACTCATGCACTCTTTTGACCCGATCTTCAACAACTGCCCTCCTATGACACACAATTGAGGAAACATTCTGGACCTGAACTTCTCCGCTTTCTTCTGCTGGCTTTTCAATAACTCATACCCCTTTCCTAATTGCTGCTACGTCCACTCCATCTCTCCTTCCTCTCTAGCTTCAATTCTCCTAATAACTCCACTATACCTTGAACTCTAAGTACCCTGTACTTGTCATACAGTAGTTTATCTCCGATGTAATGGCTGACATGCTTCTATAAGGGAAAGCCAGAAAGATATGCATCTGATCTATGCAAAAATCCTAACTGCTGATGGCTTTACCACCTTTTTAATAAGAAGATATTTTCCTCCTTCCTGGATTCCTACACAGCAATACATTTTTCTTCTCAGCTTCCAAGATTCTTGTCCAGCAATCCTAACCCCCATTCCAGGAACCTAACCAGTCTGGCTGTAAAGCAGCACACTCTACAGAAACAGCCCTTGTTGCTATTACAGAAATGATTCATACAGCTATATCTGTCCATCTATCATTGATTTTGATCCTTCTTGACCTTTCAGCAACCTATAACACAGTCGATCCCAAGACACTCCTGTCTATCCTCACACATCCTGGAATTAGGAACCCAGCAGTGGTTTGCCTTCTATTGGAGTGACATGGTGACATGGAAGACATCCACATCTGCTCCATGGTGACTCTCCATGGGTGTCCCACAAGGCTCAGTGCTTGGTATATTTCCATTTTCTATCTATACCCATGCTCTTCCTCCCTCAGCCATGCAGATTTTAGATTCTCAGCATGTATCCCTGTTTCATGATCTTGTGATCCCTCAAGATCATTATTTTACCACACCATCTGCCAATGCATGAATCTTTGGTTGAGATCTGGACAACCCACTATTCTTCTCTCATGTTGCTAACCTGACTCAATCATGTTGGTTTCTCCTTTACAACATTTGGCGGATCTGGGCATTTCTCTCCCTGTAGGCCACTCGCATGCTTGTTTAGTCCCTTATCATATCAACACTGGGCTACTGCAACTCTTTCCTGACAGGTCTTCCCCTGTGATCCATTACATGCATGAAAGAGATGTCCTGATAGAGAATGCAGCTGAATGACTTGTTTTCAATCTTCCCAAGTTCTCCCACTTCACTCATTGCTTTGATCTCTCCAATGGCTTCTGGAACTACCCACATCAAATTTAAAACACTGACGCTAGCATACAAAGCAAAAAAAAAACAAAAAAAAAAAACAGACCAGCTACCTGAAGGCAATCATAAAACCATTCTCTGTACCATCTACAAGAAAGACAGGCATCAAGACTCTTCTCTGTACTGGCACCCAGGCGGTGGAATGAACTTCCTCTGGCTATCTTCAAACAAAGACTAAAGACCCACCTCTTTGCTTGATTTGCACGGTTTCCATTGCTGTCCTAATTTCTTGTTGTACTAGAAATGTGTAGCTTTAATGGTATTCTCAGACCCTGACCTATCTGTACTAACATGGGGATGTGTTTTTGCTGGAGATAACAAAGCGCATCTGTAAGTCGCTCTGGATAAAGGCGTCTGCTATTTGCCATTAAAAGCCAGCCATGTAGTAATATTTTCTTCAGTATATAAGGGGCTAAACACTTCCCAATTATAGTACCGATCTAAATAGCCAAACTCTAGTAATGGATATGAGTGCGTTTCATCAAAAGGCCCCTCCTATCTACTGACACACTTTTTGGTACGCACAGAGAAACTCCAATAGAAGAATTGTCCCCATGTTAATCCAAAGATTAGACACTGTCTGTGCACGCTGATACAGCGCTGCAGATTTGCCCTGAAGAAAAAAAAGGCACGCACCATGCACCAGCTTAATATGAATACTAAAGCCCTCCTGCTGTGCAGGTTATCTATATATGACTCAGTCTTGCAGCTAGTGTTTGAAACCAAATTTGGGATTAATTGCATGTTTCCAAACAACACTTATAATACTGATGCCTGTGGTGAAATCTGATGGAATCTGATTTCTCACCAGGAACTGATTATATGCCCACTTGTACTTTCAAACCCATTCTAGTTCAATAACATTATGGATTATGTTCAGCAGCTGACGAATTCAATAAAGAGTGAGAAAAAAAACCCAGTCTCCTTTCATTAAAAGCATGAGGTAATATTTCACCTCTCACCTTTTAAAACTGCTACCGAATCTTGTCAATCCTGGTCTGCTTCCACTTCCTGAAAACTTTCGACAGTATTCCCATGGGATAACTGCTCATGTCTGAAGCGAGACAAAAGACCTGCTTAATTTTAAACATGTGTTGTATCTGGTTTTCAATTAACTAGGCTTAGTATAATTAATGAGTGCTCAAATGTTTTCAAGAGTACTTAGGGAAATGACATCATTGTTGCACTTTGGCTGACATTTTGTCTCAGTTTTCTCTTAGGTGATGTCAGACACACATGCTATTGTGTCTAACGTAACTAAAGTAAGCGGTAACTGATGTGAAATGTAGTATTTAAAATCTGCTGTTTCTCTTGCGCTCATAAAAATAGGTCATTGGTCTACCTTTTTTAACAAGGTGAAAACCTGAATGGAGATCTCACAGATTAGGAAGGGAAAAAACACCTAAATGCGGGGGGGAATTACGCTTAACTGGAGGTGGAAGCTTTTAATAAAGAGAAGCAGTTGCAACAGGATTTAGACATGGATTCACAGTTAGAGGAGCAAGAGCATGGTTAGTTATGTATAGGATAGCAAAATGTTGCATATGGCAAACATCTGATTTGTTCCTTTGTGCAAAATGAATCACATACTAGATTTAATGTTTTGGCTCCATAGTTAGCCTATAGGTTTTAATAATGAAGAGGTTTGGCTTAGTGGTTAGCACTTTTGCCTCGTACCTCCAGGGTTGGAGGTTCGAATCCCACCTCCACCCTGTGTGCGGGGAGTTTGCATTTTCTCACCGTGTTTCGGGGGTTTCCTCCCCAATCCAAAGACATGCATTGTACGCAGATTGGCATTTCCAAATTGTCCGTAGTCCAATTGTGCTCTCTGATGGATTGGCATCCCATCCAGGGTGTCCCCCACCTTGTGCCCCGAGTTCCCTGGGATAGTCTCCAGGCTCCTCTGCAACCGTTATGAAAAATGGATGGATGGATGGATGGATGGAGGTTTGGCCAAAATACCTGCCACATTATATTGATGATCTAAATCAGAAGTATTTTAATGTCACCATTAAAATTGAATTGAAGCCATTAGTATTTTTCAGAGAATTTATTTACCATTACATCTGTAGTGTGTAATGACAAAAAAAAAAAAAAAAAAAAAAAACAATTGTTTCTACACTTCCCTGTACTGATAAAGGCAAAGCCTGTTTACTCGAAACTGACTTATATTTGAAGTTGGACTACACAGCAACTGCCCCCTGTACTTTTCTCTGTACAGAGAATCATTCCGTCATTGACGCATAGGACTAATAGCGCTCTTAAAGCTGTGATTGGAGGTCGGAGTTGCAAAGACTGTGAGAAGACAATTAAGGCAAGGGAAGCAGATTTCTTGAAATAACGTTTTGAATAAGCTTGAAAATGTCTTAGATGCTTTACTCTGACGTGAGTCTCTCTATTGCAGAGTTTTTGAAAAGAAATTGCCTTGAATTTTGCTTAAACTATGAAACGGTTTGAACGGAAGCAGAGAAGAAAAGTGCTGAGCCAGACAAAGTAAATTGAGCATGCTTCAGTGGACTCTGTGAAAGCCATCAGCTCAGTGTAGGCCACTTCACCGGACTTCCATTGCCTTTCCTTTACAGCAGTGTGTGTGTGTGCACGCAGTATCAGCACTGGACTGGAGAATGTGTACCATGCAATCTCCTACGTCCCACTAGTGCCATCATGTGGTGAGCGGAAAAATATAGCAGCACACGTTCGTCAAGGTGAGGTCAGAAAACCATTTATTGAAGATGTTAAGAGGGTTAAACCATGATAAAGGGAGAAAAGAATCACGGTACCTTTACACATCACTGCTAGACGCAGGTCTTCACAAGTTTTCCCAAAGTAAACTGCATTAGAAAGGTTATGGCACTGCAAGACACACGTCTTACAAGGATATAAACCAGCAACACAATTTATTAAAATGTACACAAATTACAAGTTGTAGATCAGTAATCTAATAAACGCCTTTAGAGCTTTGATTCAAATGTAAAAACATAAGAAAATACCGTCACTTCAGTATAGCGTATGCTAAATAATTTACATTTAAACGGCTGCAGGCGAACTCCTGCGAAATGTAGTGTGCCTAGCGAAGCCTAGCCTTCGGACTGAAAAATCATCCAACCCACCATCCGGATGAACACACTACATTTTCACTCAAACAAAAGGAAGGTCACTTGTATAATTGCACAAGCTAAACTGTAGTGTGTGCATTACGACAAATAATGCGATGTCAATTGAAAAGGCAAAGTGTTTATAGTGTAATATATGTATTTGTAAAAAAAAAAAAAAAGGGGGGGGAAGAGGGGGGGGAAAAAAAAAAAAAGAGGGGAGGGGGGGGGGGGGGGGGGGGAAGAAAATCATATGAGCTATACTACAGAGGCACGTCACCTATCTACTAAATAAAAAGCGCTGAAATGTCACTGGGGCGAAACGAGCAAGCTAGAGAAAACCTCGACTGCCAAATTAATACTGCAGTGGAGAGGAGAGAAGAGAGGTGAAAAAAACTGATATTTTTTTCGAAAAGACTTGTTTCCTCGTAAGATGAGACAAAGTGGAGAACTCGCTAAAGCCCAAACGGGGAAAAAAATCCAATCAAATAAAAATAGCGCCCGAACACATTTTTAAACCATCCCAACAGGAAATATTACAAATATTATTACTTAATAGAATCTATATTAGATATATATTTAATATTCATTATATGCACAGCCTACAGTCAGACAACTGTGTGCACCGTATAATAGTATATCTATTTATACTTAAATAAGCAATATAGCACATTCACATTTATAACCGTCATATACCGCATTTCAACAGATAATAAAGTAAAAGCAATACAAATAAAATGTTGGTCTACAAAGTAAACCAATACTTTACAATATGTGTGTTTGATTTTTTTTTTCTTTTCTTTATTGAAACATCTCATGCACAGAGAGGTTTCAATGTCTGTCGGAACTGGTTTGAAAATAGGCTGGGTCTAGGTGCTTCGGTAGCATGAAGGCATCTTTTTTTTATTATTATTCTTTTTTCTTTTTCAAAAAAAAATGTAAATAAAAAGCATCTCAGACTCCATCTAGGAAAAGGATCAGAGCGGAAACCTCATATGGAAGACGTACTGTATGCTGTAAGCCCTTAGGATGGAAGAGTCATGCACTGTATATAGGTGTAGCGATGCTCTCTGTGGTTCCTAAAAAAAAAAAGTATAATAATAATAATAATAATAATAATAATAATAATAATAATAATAAAAAATAAAATTAAAAAACCACTACCGCTTTTCTTGAGGTGATCGCGTGTAGAAAACGAGGTTGGGCTATCTTTTATGGAACCTATCTAATTTTAAGATGGCTTAAAAGGTGCTACAGGTAGGATTAGCAGTTGTAATTACTAATTAATAATTAGTAGTCCTTCCAGAGTTAGCTTCAGAGTTAGCTTCCAGAGTTAGCTTCCAGAGTTAACTTCCAGAGTTAGCTTCCAGAGTTAGCTCCGGGCATCCGCAGTATAAACGCGCAAATGTTTGAGCCGACTTCTTGGCCCTGTTAGCGCGCCGTGGCGTTTAATGACAAACATCAATGTTGAGAGCATTTACTATATGTATTTTTTTTAAACAAATCTCACAAAGTCGCCTGGGACAACAGGAGCTATGGTAACGAATGTAAATTTGTGAGTTTTCTTTAATGCTTGCAATCTTTTGAAGCGATTTATGATTACCACTTACACAACACGTAGCTCCTTTAAACAACCACATGTTTCTAGTACGTTCACAAAGTGTAAAACCCCATAGAGAACCTTTTAGAGTATAGCGACAAAACAGGAGTGACTAAAGAATAGTCCCTTTTGGCTAATTCTAGTTAACAGAGTATGTTATAGTTGGAGGGCCATTAATCACTTTTGCCCAATGCAGCACAACATCAAGAGAACACTCAGAACGAGAAAACACCAAAGTACGATTCAACACCAGCCCTTTCACGCCACAAGAAAGCACGAGTTTCTGTCCTAGGCTACGTCTCCACTCAGATTAGGCTAAAAAGCTGCCGGTTAGGGTGTTCGTGTAAATCCCAGATGCCTTGCTGCCTTGCTCTCGGGATGATCCTATCTGCTCGTAGTGAAATGATGGGCTACACTGAGGCATGAAAGGCAAAAAATTCGAGCGTGTAACTAACATCGGTGTGGTGTTGTTTTTCCGCTGACAGGGAGTTACGATGAAACTGCCTTCGCTTCTCAGGTTTGTGGTGCAAACCTGCACTTTTGCTAACTTGAATGTATCTTCCACAGATCCAACATGCAAACTAATACAGCAAAGAACACCAAAAAATGGTAAGGAAGGAAACAGGGACCTGCACAGAACACGTACCTCAAACACAAGCCGGGTCGGGGGAAATAAAACCCAAATTCTCGGACTGCATGGAATTCGAGCGATGTTCACCACTACGTACATAGAGGAGATGCGAGAAGATGTATACACTCAGAGTGGTTAGATATTCGATTAAGCGAGATTAAGGAACTATATAGGGTAGAGCAAAAGAATTGGTTAGCATCATTCGCTGTTATTGAAACTCCACGTCTGTCTATGCAAAAGAAACACGCAATTAGTTCAAACACGGAAACGGAAAAGCCAAGCCCTGAACACTGGCTACAGCACAAGCAAAGCTCCTGAAGGTGAAATGACTTCTATCCTGCGAGTAAAAGTCCTCTCTCAATCTCTAGAAAAGGCAGAAGTGCCACAACGGGCACTGATAGTTACATTACAATCACTGCTGACAGCTATTCCCGCTGTGGGGAAGAAGGAGAGATCTTTCCGACTATATCACAGCAAAACTGCACACAACTCCAGGCACAATTTGGGTTGGCAACATTAATGTAGAGCGATGTAAAATAACATGGCCCTGGGAATGGGAGTCATTCAGGGGTGCTTAGGCCCCCCCCCATCAGAGATCTGCTAGGAGGTCTCAGGCCTCAGAACGGCACTGAAAACCGAACGCGGCAGGCTGGAGGAGTGCAAAGAGCTGCCTTAAAGGCCAGTGAGGTCAACGATGGCCTTGATGAAGATGGTGTCGTCGCGGATGTAGGAGTTCTTGGAGTCGAGCTTGGAGAGTGGGCAGAAGAGAGGGCAGCCGCTGGCGATGTTCATGTCGCTGACGGGTCTCTGGAAGGACGAGGACGAGATGTCGGGCCTGAACGCGTCGATGATGTGCTCTCTGTTATTCTGGTCCAGCAGCATTAGAGTGACCTGCGAGCGTAGGATTGGACAAGGTTTGATCGTTAGAGTTTTATTTTATGGACAATGCTTTAAAGCAAAAACCACCATGTGTTTCTTCAGACCTCTTCAGAAAGAAATTCAATTCATTAACCAGGCTTAAATCAACCAGGCTTACTCAACCAGGCTTAAATCAACTTGGCGTCTATGGCCGGAATTAGGCCTACTTGTATATTTAAATTGCCCACACACAGCTGATAATTCTCTACCTAGTCTACTGGACTAGAAAATGAGTACATAAACATCGAGCTGCAAGAATATTATAAGAGGAATAAACAGGAATAAACCAGTATGTGGTGTGCTGTTACAGGAAAATCACATGACAAATGGAGTGATGTGACCCAACATGAATCAGAGTTACATAATAACTACTGTTAACATCACTTTTGTATTTGAGCCACTTGTCAGAGGAACACGCGCGCGAACGTGAGAAATACCTTCTGGTTAAAAGGCCACTTGAGCAAGGCATCACTGTGTCCCCTCATCACCACGAAGAACAGAGACAAGTGAGTGCCGCGCCCCGTTCCGTCCCCGTTCAGATAGATGCGCAAACACATCTTGTAGCCATACTTGCTTGTATAAAACGCTGCGAAACAGACAAATGTATTTCAAAAGGAATTCTGAGCAGTTTAGGTTTACTTGTAGTTTAAAAAAAAACAAAAAAAAACAATGAACTTCTCCTCTCCGTACCAGGTGAGAACATGGCTGGGGCCCGTCCTGCTACAGCGTCTTGCCTCTTCTTGGCGAAGTCTGAGATCTTCCACACAAACACGCCATCGTAGGTGGCAGCTGACATTTCTCTCATCTTGCTCTCCATCTCCACGATGGAGAGATCCCGCAGCCCCACCGTCCTCTCCAGCTGACGGACCTAAAGACGGATCACAGAGGCGGATGTCAGTAGTGTACAGTCGAGTACTATAGAGAAGCACGCAAGACAGCGAACGTTTGACGCCTTTGAATATTATCATAGATTGAGTGGCAAGTCCAGGCTAAAATACATGTGGTCAAGTGGTTAATATCCACAACTTGTGTCAGAAGACGAGCACATGGCATGCTCAGGAAGTAAGAGTGGAAAAATATAAGAATATTCGTGCGTGCCAATAATTTTATATTCCAGCCTTCGGACAAAAAGACATCACTCGTCTTTGACGGTCTTTCCTCAATTTTAAACTCTTTTTTCGAGACCTTTCATCACCTTGTTGTTGAGGATCTCAATCTTGTCCTGGTCGAGTCGATGCTGGCGGTTGTAAGCCTCCATGGTGGTGGCCGAGCGCTCCATCTCACGATTCAGCACGCACACGATGTTCTCGAAGGTGCTGGCTTTCAGCTCGAGCTCCTGGCAGCGACGGCTCAGCTCGGCCACCTTGGTCTTCTCGCTGTGCAGTTGCAGCTCGAGGGCGGCGCCGACAGCGCTGGGGAGCGGGGTGAAGGACGTGGCCAGGGTGGGCGCGGGCGGTACAGGAGGTGGAGGATTAGGCGCGGGCGCGCACGGCACGCAGGGCCCCTGCACGGGAGCCCCAGCGCTCAGCTGGCCCAGCTTGACTTCCAGCTCACACAGAGACTGCTGCAGCTCCTCCAGCTTGTGGCTGGCCAGCTCCAGGCCCTGCGGCTGCAGGCTCTCCACGCTCACCTTGATGCCCATGATGAAGTGCAGCAGCAGATTCAGGTGCTCGTACGAGCACGCCCGCTCGTGCTCGTGGATCTTCTCCTTCTCCACCTGGAAGTGAGAGAGCGTGACTCCAGTTAGGACATTCATATAAAAAAACTGCACACTTACAACACAAGACTGGTTCCAGGGTTTCAAATATTCCAGGCTGTTAATTTGATTCCAAATGGAATCAAAATCGAAATTTTGTGGCCATAAGGTTATCTATAAGCGAGTGTGTGCTCCAAAACAATGACAAAATTCGCATTTAGAAGATATATGCGTTCAAAACTGTGTGTCTCTCTACCACCGATACGGATCGACAATTTTGATGAGATCATTCTGCACTTCAGCTTCTCATCAGACGTTCTGTCCAATCAAATGCTCTCTAGAATCTGACACGTCCCGCCCCCAACGTCATAAATATCACCTTACTGAAGTTGCTGTTGTTGAGCGAAGAAATATCAGGAAGCGTGGGTAATAAATGCGAGCGTTTTATAACTGTAAGGTGGTTAAGGAGGAGGTATTTGTGCCAGCTTGCGTCCATGGTACTGTCAAGTACGGCTTAGCCCCGGGCTGTGGGGTGAGCTAAACATTATTGGCTATCTAAAAGGGGGAGGAGCCACTCGATATGTCCCGCCCTGACTTGCCGTTTCAGTGGAAATTACATCAACTGGTATTCATTCTCTACACCATGAAAAGAAGAAATATGATCTCTGCAATGACACCCAGAATAAGTGTCTTTGGTCTTTATTTATTTGGAATATTTTCATATTTTAATAACAAATGTTTCCAGAATGTTCAGGTCTGGAAATGAGTGGCTTTTTAATTCCATAATGCCTGCTCTCCATTAACAACTGAGCTGGGTGAAGGTTAACATGCTTCCTCATTGACACGTGAAGCCAGCTCGTACGGCATCACAGTGTGTGTAACACACTTGGAGGAAAGCTCGATCTGCCCTCTTAAACATACATGAGCTCACAGATGGCCAAGCGTCACGAGTGTCACAGTGTCTGACAGAGGGGAGAGAGAGTATGTCATCCATCCCTCCCACTCAGAAAGCACGGCCGATCTCGATTTAAACCATGCATGGCTGTTACTGTCTGCATCTTAAGCTAGAAAAGCGATATACAGGGGTACTCACAGACATGTCGCAGCCGACAACGTGAAATCTGCATGGGGTGCGGAATTTGGTACACAGCTTGATGTGATCAACATACTTACAGACACATAAAAGACAGAAACAGCATGAACATCATATCAGTTCAGCAAGTAATGCTTATTAATAATAATAATAATAATAATCATAATCACACATTCATTCACCTTCTCTCTGGGAATTTTCTTCTTCGCACAGCCTTCACAAATCATTGGGTATTTTGGACAAATCTCATCATGGGCCTAAAGATCAAGGCACAGAATTTTTTTTCTCCCCTCATCACATGTCAACCTTCTGGCATTGCTCCAGCATCACTGAACACTTATCCCATAAAAAGAAATAAGACGGTTCACCTTAATATTTTTAAAATGAAAAGGTTCTTTGCAGTATTTGCAGTTCAGAGTCCTCTCGGGGCATTCCCGCTCATTGTGACGTTCAAGTTCGTTGGCTCTCAAGAGCTCTTTGCAGGACGGACATGGGATGATCATAAAATCACACTGTCCCTCGTGGGTGGCCTGGGGAAAGGGTAGAGGGGTTAATACAAAACAGTACAACAACAACAACAACCACATGTGAGTGAGACATTCATCTGAACCTTTCACCCGAATGTTGTGCAAACGTTCCGCAAGTTTCCAAACTGTCAGTAGAATGGCATGTGATCTGTTGCATCATTGTGGAAATATTGTGATAGAACAACTTGACGAGCAAATGAGCGACAGCAGAACTGAGTCTTGTTAAAGGATGATTGTTCACCAGCATATTGCACAGTTCTGGAAAACGTTCTAGCTTAAATTGATAAAGTATACAGTACATGTATGTCTGGGGGGGGGAACCCATCACCGCGGCTGAATTCACTCAAAATACAATTTTAAGACAATCAAATTTTAGCCTGCTTATAACAACTATGTTATAATAATAATAATAATAATAATAATAAAAATAACAATCCTTAATACATATAGTTCACCAAAACAACAAGGGTATGTTTTTATTGACTTTCAATCTTGCCTCGATTATCTGCCTCTCAAAAATTAACTTGACTCGCGTAGACTCTGGTGAGTGAGACAAAAGTATACGTGTGGGTCTCAGGGCTCAGTGCTCGCAGAGATGAGGTGCTCATGTGGGATGCCATGATGTTCGCAAGTAACTTTGTGCGCATACAATTCACTAGAGCTCGACCGATAGTGGATTTTACCGATAACCAAGTTGGGTGGTAACTCCTGATAAACGATTAATCGACCGATAGTCTTTTAAATTTGAAACAGAATGAAAACATAAACAAACACTCAAAGTGCAACACTGCTGAAAAATAAACAGTACTGACTGTACCATGAAAATGTACTGTACTTTTTTTTATGTATATATTAACTATCAATAGATATGAAATAATAGTAAATAACATGGTAAATGAAAGATATTCATCCAAAATTAATTTTTAAAAGTGAGTTTTTTTATTTTAACCTCTAGAGGCCGCTCTTGTGTCGTATACCAACAGTGGACCCTTCTCAGCCACTCTGCAATGGACGAACTGGGAGAACTTTTTTTTTATTATTGTTAATCTGTCTTCCGATTAAAATCAGCAAAACTGATCAATTCGACCTCTACAATTCAGGGCTTCTTGCGCTCACCATACTCACTGATCCTGCTGTGTGCGCTCAAGTCAGCCATCCTCACCCTCTCGACATAAGATACCGTTTAAATGACTAAAACTTTCCTAGATCTATATTCCGCTTCTTCAAGTATGGAACACCATCGTCATTTCAGCTTGTTCAAATTTATATACACCACCAGAGGGACAAAAATCTCACCAATACTCAGACCGGATGATTTCCACGCACCTCGTATTCTTTGATGGTTCCTGTCCAGCTGCATCCTTCATTAATACAAACAGCTTCGAGGGCTTCGACTTCTCGTTTAGCAGCATTGTCAGGAAAAGCCTGTAAGATATTACACACATCATGCTATTACAAAGTCTCTTTAACTTCATACAGCTTTTCCACTTCATTCATCCTGCAGTTCTGTGAAGCTTCACTGCTAATACCCTATCTAATGAAGATGTCAGTATTAAAGGAATACATCCGCCCCCCCTCAACATCTAATTTCTATCCATCGTTCAAACAACAGAAAACCTCATTAATCTGAATTCAAAAAGGTCTAAGGGGCGTGGTTGAATCATTTCAAACACAAGGAGAGTTTTTACAACTACAGTATTAAGAATCGAGCGCGTGTAAACTTTAGTAAATTCAATTGTGTCATGTGGACTAGATGTAAACGTCTGAGATGTCAAACAGCTTATTCCGGGCAGGACTTTTAATAAACAACAAAGTTACATTTTTGTGATCCCTCTTATTTCTTTTTTCTTGAAATGATTAACGTTTTTCAGATTCCACAAGTCGTATGTAAACGCATGACCTCAACTGTATTTTGTAGAAGTTCCGGTTTGCTGTGCGTTCTGCGATGGTATCTTTAGTTAAGACAAACCCAGGATCTCCGATATTGACATTGTATTGAAATTGGAAAACAAAAGGGTTGCTTTCCCTTTTACTGGAAAACTTTTCGAAACCGCCTCGACAGCTGCTGTTAGACTTGCACAGTAATGAGCTTTGAGTAAGCAGCTTTTCTGTTCTTTCTTCAGAACAGAGCATCAAATTTCCTGTGTGTGGTAATCACACGTACACTACCAACAAGGCAGACAAGAGGAATGAAAAACAAACAAACGGAGGTAGCTGGAACATTCCTTTAAACAGCAAAAAGAAACGAAAACTCTCATAGTTTGGATTCCTGAAGAGGTCGTGTTTCTTGCGGGCGTGATGAGGGAACTGCCTGCAAGGCTTTTTCATGAAGTTCTTCCCACACATGCTGAGAACTCACTGGCTAATGTTCCTGAGTATAATAATAATAATAATAATAATAATAATAATCTCATACGAAAAAATATTATTTAAATCACGGACTTATTTTATTAAATACATACCGTACCCTCCACTAATATTGGCACCCTTGGTAAATATGAGCAAAGAAGGCTGCGAAAAATTGTCTTTGTTTAACCTTTTGATCGTTTGTTAAAAAAGATTCACAAAAAATTCTCTGCCCTCATGGATATCAAACAAGTGCAAACAACACAGGTTTCTCAAAAAATATATATTTGTTAAATATAGATATGCAACAATTATTGGCACCCTTTTAGTCAAGACTTTGTGGTACCTCCTTTTGCCAAAATAACAGTTCTGAGTCTTCTACCATAAAACCTGATGAGGTTGGAGAATACATGGCGAGGGATCTGAGATCTTTCCTCCATACAGAATCTCTCCAGATCCTTCACATTTCGAGGTCCATGCTGGTGGACTCTCCTCTTCAGTTCACTCCACAGGTTTTCTATGGGTTTCAAGTCAGGGGACTGGGATGGCCAGGGCAGGACCTTGATTTTGTGCTCAGTAAACCATTTTTGTGTTGATTTTGATGTAGGTTTTGGATCTTTGTCCTGCTGGAAGATCCAACCACGACCCGTTTGAAGCTTTCCGGCAGAGACAATGAGGTTTTCATTGGATATCTGTTGATATTTGATAGAGTCCATGATGCCATGAATCCTAACAAAATGTCCAGGTCCTCTGGAAGAAAAACCTCAAAACATTAAAGGTCCACCACCGTATTTAACCGCGGGCATGAGGTACTTTTCCACACGGCTACCTCTCTGTGTACACCAAAAACACCTCTGGTGTTTATTACCAAAAAGCTCTATTTTGGTTTCATCCATCCATCCTCAACCGCTCATGCGTTAGTCGGGTCGCGGGGGGCAGCAGCTCCAGCAGCTTTTTGGTTTCATCTTTCCATAAACCTGTGTTGTGTTGGAAATTGTCTGATATATCCATGACAGCAAAGTATTTTTGTGGAAAAAAAATATTTGAAAACAAAAGATTAACCAATAAAGACACATTTTCCCCCACAGCCTTCCTTGCACATATTTACTACGAGTGCCAACATTAACGGAGGGGGCAAATACCTAGCCGTGTGCACTCGTGTCGACTTCACTAACCAACATATCCTGACAGTTTAGGAACTTTTCAAATATTCTGTCGTTGTAAATCAAAACCGACGCACGCCGGGCCCGTCAACACTATTTCACTTGATTTAAAAACTAAACGCACTCGCATCACACTGAAATATATATATATATATATATATATATATATATATATATATATATATATATATATATATAAAATTCAATTCAGAACAATGAGGTCGACCATCAAAGCGTGCTACAATAATGATCCTAAGGATGAGAAGAATTGTAAATGTTCAAGTGAGGTTAATGAACGCAGGACGTCTTCCTCTCTGTGGTCTCGAGCCTCGGTGTGGAACAACTCACACAGCCCTGCTTCAGGATCGACGTGGGCTCCTCGAAGATCTCTTCCTTTATACAGGCGCTGCATTTCTGAGGACCGGAGCTGCGAAGAAAAAGACGACGGTGTTAGAGAGGAGACAAGAAAACGCCGGTGTTCGGTCACATTTCTGACGCTCGGCCTGGAGATCAGGACAGATTCGAATGTGTGCCTGGCAACAACCGCGCACAATGACGGGAACAGGGCAGGAGCAGCGGCGGAGCCACCTCGGCGAAACCCCCAGCCCGTTCTTTTGTTCGCCTCGCCTCGCCTGAAAAGCGCTCAGCGCTCGGTGGCGAGCCACGGGAGATCACCGACCCAGCGGCGCGCGCGCAGGGAGGCTTTCTAACGTGTGTCGGGTGCTGGTGCGGGGGTGTTCGGGGACGGGGACGGGGGGGGGGTGTGAGAGTGTCCCTGTTAGCATGTCGCTCCAGAGGACTGAGCGCCGCTTACCTCACGGTTTTGTTGAAGCAGTATGAACAGAATCGGTGTCCGCACTGCGCCTGAAACGGCCTCCGCAGGATTTTCTGGCAGATGTTGCACAGATGTTTTTCTTCCAGCTTGTTGGCCAGGATCTTCCTCGGGAAGCCCGGCTTGTTGCCTTCCAGTGAAGACGGAGGGGACGGTTCCTGTGCAGCCATTATTATTCCCGAGCGAGCATGTGACCTGCCTAACGCCGAGCCGGGAAATGAAACCGAGCTCAGTGCATTGGGTTGGGGGGAAATAAATAAAAAAAACACACACACATCGGCTAGGCTAGATCAAACATCCTGTTATTGAACAGACCCTAACGCGTAGTCATCATCATCATCATTATGATTATTATTATTATGGTTTATTATGAAGCCTATTGCCGATGCTCGCGTGCGTGGCATTTTGTAACCAAGGTTACAAGAGAACATTCCCACATGAACAGAATATGCTCAATAACTTCCGTGATCTGCAGGAAAACACCCAAATAGGACTCGCATACGTTGTCTAACTAATCTCCAACATTCCTGACTCTTTCCTGAAACCATTTCCATGTTTATTAGATCTTTTTTTTAATCAAAGAACAAAATAATAATAATAATAACAACAACAACAACAACAACAACAACAACAATAATAATAATAATAATAATAATAATAATCCTACCATCATACGTTCCAACAAATTATTGACGAAGCCTGCGCATGCCCATACCACCATCGCTACATCACTTTTTCTCTAATTCATTCAGTACATTTATTTTTAAAATATATATTTTAAAAAAAATGTAACGTCCAGCTTTGTGAATAAAAAAAAAAGTACGCGATGTGCTCTCTCTCTCTCTCTCTCTCTCTCTCTCTCTCCCTCTCCCTCTCTCTCTCTCTCTCTCTCTTACTCACTCACACTCTGTGTGTGTGTGTGCGTCAGATCCGGAGGAAACAAAGAGTCGATTCACCTCAATGCGGAGTCGAATGCAAAGGCTTTCGGAAATCGTGTTTTGAGTGCAGTGTGAATCTTTAGAGTCGATTCCACGCGGCGATTAGGGGATTGGATTGATATTTATCGATACCCAGAGATCAGTACTGTATTATGAAACAGGACTATTGGGGGGGGGTTGACAAAATAGTGCACTACAGAATAAAAGTGGTTCTTTGCGGTTAATAAATGTGCGAAGGTTCATTGTCATTATTATTAACATGACAGTGTATTATGTACTTAATTACTATAATTGCTCTCTTCATTTTCTGTGCGTTTCTGGTTGTTGGTTTTGTTTTTTTTTCGATATTCGAGAACATTGTGTCGAATCAGGAGTAAGATTCCGAATCGATTTCTCTCGGGTTGTGATAGGTTGTACTCGCTAGGGTGCGCTGCAAACACGAACGCGTTTGCTGGTCATTGTTTACTATTTTTTACATTTATATAATAAAAGCCTGTAATAAATAAACGTCTATTCTTAACACTGATTCTGAATGTTGTTGGGTTTTTTGTTCACTTTACTATAAATATTCATTACATTACGAAATTCCACTCTTACGTCTTTCATATAATCGTATTTCTGAATCGTTTCATCCGCGCTGTGTCTTCTTTTAAATTATTTTGAAATTTGTTGTCCCACCTGACCGGATGTCAGTCCTGTCATCGGGACTAGAACTCCCAATTCCGTCCCCGAATCTGGGGACTTACTACTTTCGTTTAGTATAGCGATAACAACTAAAAACATAGTTGAAAAAACATTTTTATCGTTTTATTTATTTTATTTTTGCACTGCCGCAAACAGTTTAAACTAGCTAGATAATTAATGTTAGCCAGGTTAGCCGTTCCTGTGTCCAGTCCTGAACGGTTGCTGTTCGGGGAGGAAAACAACTAGAACTCCACATATTTAAAAAGTTCTCTATTCTGTTAGTTTATTATTATTATTATTATTATTATTATTATTATTATTATTATTATTATTATTATTATTGTTGTTGTTGTTGTTGTTACTACTACTACTTTAACTATCATTATTATTAATACTAATTTTATTACTGTTTATTTTGTCAATACGTATTTATTTTTCTTCATATTTACCTTGTACAATCATAACAGTTACGTTAAACAATATTTTTTAATTACATTATATTTTTTTAAATGACATCTGAATCTGTATTTGTTTGTATCTGTCTCTTAGCTAGTTACCTCAGGCTGTGTTCTATTTAGCCTCCCTCTCCCTGTAGCGGTGCGCTTCGTAGGGAATTACATAGGGCATTGTACCGCCTACATCTAGTGCACTTGGTTTCTCTGGATAAGTCATTTGGGACGCCGCCGAGGTTTTAAAGCCTGGTTAGCGCGCTAGCTGCTAGTTCTCCAGAGGAAACGGAAGAAAGGCACCGAGTGAAAACGCCGTGAATGAAGCGACACTCGTGTTTCTGTTTCGTTTCTTTCGAAAGGTGAAGAAGGATCGGGGGGGTTCTCCTCTGCGCTTCAGTCAAACCAAAGTGAGCCGATAAGGAAACCGCCGAAAGCATCAGGAGAGCGGTAACAGCTGTAGTTCACGGCTTCAGTTACACACTGGGGGGGATTTTTATCAGCGTCCTGTTTGTATTTCACTGTGTGTCTTTTGTAGTAATTGTTGTTTTATTTTCCTCTCAGACTCCAAAATTATTGGCACCCCCTTCCACAGACAGTGCGACAGGAATTAAATCTACATTCAACGTTTCCACTCAGGTGGACAAACTATTTTCTTTTCCTTTGTGTGTGTATTAAAAAAAAATCGAAAATAAATTATGGGGTGACATTACTTTTGAAACCAGCGTTCTTTTCACAGAAGTTAAATCTACATTCAACGTTTCCACTCAGGTGGACAAACTACTTTCTTTTCCTCTGTGTGTAAAAATAATAATAATAATAATTTATGGGGTGCCATTACTTTTGAACCCGGTGTTTTTCAGGAAGAGCGTGCGTTGTATAGGAAAAAGTCACCGTGCACACAGGTTTAATCTCAACGCTGAGTGTGTGTTCCCCATGTCGTGTTTTATTTTCATCATTCTAAGGTTGACCAGACGGCGATATAGTCTGGCGTCATGGTTGGACTGTGATTATTAACAGCTTGTCTCTTTTCTCGAAAGGGCGGTTGGTTATGGCCGACGAGAACACTCAGCTTTGCTCTAACTGGTAAAGCTTTTCCTCACCACTGTTCCTCCTGTACAGTCTCGTGTAGCTAGTCTACAGTCCAGCCTTCCCGCTTTCATGACCCGTTTCATCCTCTGTGCGCCTCTGCAGCAAACACGACATTCCCGAAGCCAACTTCACCACGCACGAGATCCACTGTCGACGAAATATTGCCCTGTGCGATGTGTGCCAGGAACCTGTTCCCCGTGCTGAGCTGCTGCATCATAAAGAGCAGGAGCATTCACAGGTATCTTTAATACATTGGTCTGACTCCCAGACCAGGAGGTTTAACATCATGTTATATCGTGGTTATGTCGGATTAACCTTCAAAGCTTACTTTGGGTAAGGGGACCTGCTCCAGATGTTTTCTGATGACCGTAAGAAGATTAATGTACACTAGCATGGCTTCATATTTTGTCATTTATGTTTTTTCTCTTATAGATTATTTATTTATTATTATTATTATTTATATAGTATTCATACTATATACTAAAAGTATGTATATATTTTGCGAAGAAAAAGAACATGCAAGTACTTGGGACATACTAACACATCATTTAACGGAAGAGTACCATCTTTGGATGAGATTTTAAACCGAGGTCCTGAGTCTCTGGTCATTAAAAATCCCAGGACATTTCTCGTAAAGAGTAGGGGTATAACCCTTCTCTAAGGGCCCTTCTCTGTCTTGGGCCCCTTAATAATCCCCATCTCTGCATTGGCTACATCACTCTCTCCTCTCCGCTAATAACTGGTGTGTGGTGGGCGTTCTGGCACACTATAGCTGCCGTCACATCATCCAGGTGGATGCTACACACTGGTGATGGTTGAGGAGATCCCGCCCACCCCCCATTATGTATACAGCTTTGAGTGTCTAGAAAAGTGCTATATAAATCTATGGTATTATTATTATTATTATTATTATTAACGTTGATGCCCAGAAGAGAAGACAGACGCCGTCAATGTAAACAAATTCCTTGGTGCATTTCGGCTTTTCTCCATTCATTACTCCTGACTATAATCCATACTATATTATTGAATTTTCCATTCCCTCGATGTATTTTTCCAAATTTCATTTACACCTCTTTAAAACGCATCCTTGAGTTCTTCGAAGCAAACCGTCACGAAACTCCTCTTCCATCACGCAAGGAATTGTGAGCAATGTTAACTGAAAGAGCGTCCACGGATCCACACTTCGAAAATCTACTGGAAATGGTAACCATCCGGGTACATCTGGGGAAACCCGGTGCAGTGTACGACGATTTGGGACGCACCAACTCTAATCCCGGATAGTATTTAGGGCGGATAGTAGGTGACGTCTAGAGACGCAGAGATGAAACTTTATTCCAATTGTTTTACTCCTTTCCGATCAGAATAATGCTCCAAAAGAAATTTGACAGCACTGCACAAAATTTTGCACATCTGTACAAATCAGACAGTGCAGACAGTGATTTTAAAAGTGCAGTTAGTCATGTTTAAAAGGTTAACTAGACCTGTGATAATCATATACTGTAATTATATCATTCTGAAGTAATACTGAAGTTAAAGAATGTAGAAATTTGTTTACACCTTGTTTGTTTGTTGGTTTGTTTTTTCCCCAGGAACAATGTAAATGTGGACTGAAGATTGAAAGGAGGCTAATGGAGAGCCATCAGGTATGGATGGCAGTGTTGACTTCTCAGAGCATACTAGTCATTTGGAAATCTCTAGTGGTAGTAATCTTGAAAATCAATGACGTTTGCGTAGACGTGCTTCTTTACTGCGCTTATTCACACTGAGTCGTTTTCACAGAGTTCTGACTGCAGCCAGCGTCTTGTCCCATGTCAGTACTGCGAGCTGGAGCTGGTCTTCAGCCAAGCCATACAGCATGAGGAGTACTGCGGGACACGTACTGAACCCTGCCCCGTGTGCAAGCTCAACATCATGCTGAGGGAGAAAGACATCCATCCGGCCCTGTGCGGGAGCCTCACACCTCCCCAGGAGAGGAGGATGGCATCCCAGGCTCCTGGAGCATGGTTTGAGACACAGTCCATCCACAACTTGTTGAGGGGGCAAGAAAGGAGAAATAATAACAGTAGTGGTGGGTTAGCAGAGCGCAGAGGCCCACCACGGCCACTAGAGAGCAGACTGCATAACAGCACTCGAGGAGCAGTGGGAACCGGGGCCAGGAGAAATGCAGCACAGAGAAACAACGAATTTGCTCGCTGTAAGTACAAGAATGGTTAGATGCTATTCATTTACTACACCAAATCTACCGTAGTGTTTTTCATACTGTAGCCATCATAAAATTGCCAACGCAACCCTGACTATCATCTATGGGGTTGACAACATAGGCAGAAATGTTTATTATGATATTTTCTGTAACAGCAGATGATACTGATCTGATGATACTTCCACCTGCAAGGCAAATCTCATGTTTATATAATGTGATACTGGAGACTCCTTCCATAAATGTTAAGTAAATGTCTGCTTACAGAAAGCTTCACCATATCAGCAGTTATGTTTTTATTTGTTAAATAGTGACAATAAAACAAAAAAAATTGGTTTATTATAAGCCTTAGAATATGTGGAGCATGCGCTGTACAAATCCCTCTGTATGAGCTGTTACTAGAAACGGTGATCTATTGGAACAGCATGAATATTAACCGACAGTGCTGTGAAAAAGTATTTTTCTTTTACCCGTTTTCTTTTTTTTGTGTACATCTTGTACTAAATTGTTTCTGAGTCCAGGTCCAGGACCAATTGGGTGTGAAAATGTTTTTTGCCCCATAATTACTAACCCCCAAATCTATGAAACTGCATTCATAATGGGGTTCAGCTGGACTAGATGCAACCAGGCTAACCCCCAGATCTATGAAACTGCATTCATAATGGGGTTCAGCTGGACTAGATGCAACCAGGCCTGATTACTGCAAAACCTTTTCAATCAAATCAACACTTAAATATAACTTTTCCAACAGAATGGAGTTGGTTAAAATGTCTTACTCAGTAACACACTATGCCAAAGCTGAAAGAAATTCCAGAAATGATGAGGAAAAAGGTGATTGAAATATATCAGTCTGGGAAGGGTTACAAAGCTATTTCAAAGGTTCTGGGACTCCAAAGAACCACAGTGAGAGCCATTATCTCCAAAAGGAAAACCTCAGCACAATAGTGGACCTTCCACAATTCCTCCAAGAGCACAATAACAACTCATCCAGGAAGTCACAAAAGAGCCAAGGACACCATCAAAGGACGTACAGGCCTCTCTTGCATCAATAAAGGTCACTGTTCCTGACTCCACTATCAGAAAGACACTTGGCAAAAAATGGCCTCCGTGGAAGAGTGGCTCGGTGAAAACACTGCTAACCCAGAAGAACATTAACACTCGTCTGAATTTTGCCAAAACAGACCTTGATGATCCTCAAAACTTTTGACTGAATGTTCTGTGGACTGTGAACCGTTTGGAAGATAGTGTCCCGTTACATCTGGTGTAAACCAAACACAGAATTCCACAAAAAGAACATCATACCTACGGTCAAGCATGGTGGTGGAAGTGTGATGGTGTGGGGATGCTTCAGGGCCTGGACAACTTACAATAATTGAGGGAAACATGAATTCTGCTCTCCATCAGAAAATCCTAAAGGAGAATGTCCGTAAGTTGAACAATGATCCAAAGCATAGGACTAAGTCCTAGAACCTAGAAGTAAGTGAAAGACTGGCCTCCAGTTATCGGAAGCGTTTGGTTACAGTTATTGCTGCTAAAGGAGGCAATTAGTTTTTCACATTTGTGAAAGGTGTTGGATAACTTTTATAGCTTCAATAAAGTAAATAAAAACTACTGTATGTTTACTGAGATTGGCTTTGTTTTATGTTGTGTGAAGATCTAAAACTATTTAGTATGAGATGTACAAAAACAAAAGAAATCATATACTTTTCCATAGCACTGTATGGTTTTTATGTTGCAGCTGGAAATACTGTCTCCTGTTATTAAAAATAATCAGATTATAGAATTGGAAGAGCGCTGTGGTAAAATGTACTATACAATTTTCTGAGATGTTGCTGGAATTGTAGATGTTTTTTATAACAATTAAATTTTTTTTGGGCGGGGGATTGTAGCCATGAAATAAAAGTATATGTAAACTACATTTTATTACAAACCTGTCCTTATGTGTCATGATATCATATTTTTGATCACCATTTGCACAGTTAATTGAATGCGATTGTTTCCTCAGTGCTAGATCAGGAAGCAGAGCTGGAGAACAACAACAACAGCCTGCTGTGGCCTCTGAACCAGCTGCCTGGTTCCGACTCTGGCCTGGACTACCTGCTGGCCCTGAGTCTGCAGAGTGATGGAGATACAGAGGAGCCAGGCGTTCAGCAGGGTTTGTGGACTGACGTCTGGGATCGACGTTTAGGCAGAGCACCTTCTCCAAGCCCCTTCAGCTCCCAGATCTCTTCTGGCAATAATAACAACACTCCAGCTAGCACTAACACATCCTCCGAGATCATGCTCCCCTGTGAGTTCTGCGAAGAGCTCTTTCCTGAAGAGGACCTCATTTTACACCAGGTCAGAGTCGAGAATTTAGCAATAGACTGTAGCTTCAGGATTTAATTACCAATAAAATTAGTATTAAATATAAAAACAAAAAACATGGAGTCTATGTAAACAGGTGTCCATGATAGTAAAAGACAAACCCTTTCTTTTTTTTCAGGGAAAATAGATCTATCATAAATCCTTGTAAATGATAAACCGTAGTTTCAGAGGTGAGTTTGCAATTACGTTAAGGTTAGAAAGTGAGATGAAGATAAATAGAAAAAATGGTCATTAACACCATTATACATTTCCATCTATAAATTTCAGAGCAATGGTCTTAAATATTAGATGCAACAAAAGATGTACAAAAAGTTCTGTAATGGTTAGAAAGCAATTAGTTCATTTTATTGAATCATGTTAATGACTCATGCTGTAGGATATTGGAATTCAAACTCTTGGGTGCATGGAAAATGCTAAAAAGTTGAATATTTTTATTTCAATCTGTTTGATAACTAAAACCTATACTGCCCTCCAGAGTTATTGGTACTTTTTTCTGTATTAAAAAAATGCATTTCAATAAATATTACACACAACAACTCATATTGCACAAACTATTTATCATCATTCTAATAAACAAAATAGTTCTCATTAGAGCTACGTTTTCAATAATAGTTCTTTCCCCTTCCCATAAAAATATATGTGCCAAAATGATTGTCAATAGGAATATTTCTATACTCTGTTGCTGCTTGTAACCATGTCCTGTTTCCCTGTGGTATAAATATGAGGTTGCACACGTAAAATCCCTTTGTCATCCATTACCATGGAAATTTTATATATATATATATATATATAAGAACTTTCAAAAACACAAAATCCGGCAATGGACATAAGCAATTAAAATACTATTGTTCGCATTTAGGGCTGTACTAAAAAGTTTGTTTTTCTATTAAACTATATCTATTAAACAGTAATTGCCAGTCTGACAATACCGAAGCATTTTGAGTTGAAGCATTTTATATAATGCATTTAGTGACTTCAGTTGCTTGTTTGTTATTGTTCCCCAGACGGGTTGCAGCCCCGCAACCGCTTTCGCCTCATTCAGCAAGCAGCCTCCATCTCTGCTCCGTGAAGAGCCTTTCACCGACGATGACATCATCACTCCCCGCACCCCGAGTCCTCCCAACCTCCCCCACTCGGTCTCCCCTCTTTCCTACAGCCCTCCATCAAGCCCACTAGGGGGTGATATTCTCATTCCCTGTGAGTTCTGTGGAGTTACTCTGGAGGAAAATGTTGTATTTCACCATCAGGTAGTCGCACCGCATGCACTTGGCATAATCTATATATAAATGAAACTATATATGTTTTGGAATATAAAGAGTGTGTATGGATAACTCTATGGCTTTTCAGCTTCGTTCTGTGTTCCTGATATCTGTACGTTGACATTTAGGATAAGTGTGACCTCCGTCCTGCCACGGCTTATCAAACAGATGGAGCGTCGCCATCGCCTTGGAAACCCATCCTCTCAACCAATGAGAGTTGTGGGAGGAGTTCACCAGAAAGACAAAGGAGAGTAAGACACCAGGGTGAGGCACTGCTCATGCTTTCTCATAGAAAACATTGATGGCATGACACTTGCACATACTTTTATTTTTGGGACCTGAGGCCATTTTAGCATGGTTTAGTCAAGCCTAATAGCTGTTTACAGACTAGTTATGATTCAAGTATTAACTATGTATGATCCAAGCTTAACTATGTATGATCCAAGCTTGTTTCTTTGAAAGTTACTGTCACATTACAAGCTCTAAATATTCTTTTGTATATGAGTGAGCAGCTTCATCTGAAAGGCTTCACTCAACGGTTGATCTGGATCTAGACAAAAGTACTCGTGAATCAAATAATCCATTAATTAAACTTTACAAGGAACTATATTTAATGGGATCTTGCAAGAATTGCATACATAAGAAACGTTATGTAGAGAATTACGTAAGTAATTAATTCATGGTCTGTGTGGAAAAATCTACCTCTGATTCAGACTGATTAGTTTGCACTTATTTTATTTTTGTTTCATGCAGCAGATCCTGCTGAGGGGTTCCTCGTGCCAACTCCTCTTCATGGCTGGCCGAGCCACATTCCTCCTTTAGACCTGAGGAAGCCATCTGCCTTCAGAAGTATTTCCATCGCTGGGAAGAACACCAATGCAGAGCTGCAAGGACAGACCACGAGTCCGTGGGGAAAAGGCACGGAGACCCACCCGTCTCCCTTCAATCCTCTCAGCGGAGGCTACAGTTCCAGCACTGCAGGGTCTTCTGGGTAAGTACACAGCTCGGGTTGGGCTTAGTTACTGTCTGTGAAGATCCTCAAGCGTGTTGGTTGATCATTGAGAACGAGGACAAATGTAGGGCCTTCAAGTCAGCCTCCGATTTATAAAGTTTCAGGCTTTGTGATTTAAATCCTTTCAGGAGAATTTATTTGCATGGGGAAAAATGTCACAGCAGCAGTGTTACTGCATCTTAAAATTTGGGAGTTGATACTTTATGCAAATGAAGACAATCAGTACGTTTAAATGGAGAACAGTATTCCAATATTAACCCGATTAAGACGATACTCTGATTAAGAAACTAGCATGTAAACAGCAAATTTTTTATTACCTTAACCCGATTAAAGTCATACTCAAAGTAAACACACATCGAATTAAGACAGGTGGAGTATTCCTGTTTTAGTCGCATTATCGACGTGTGTTACAGACGTGTACACGCCTTAATCACACTATTAACGCCGTGTGGGATTTTTCACCACATTTTGCGACAGGACTCGATCACACACGGCAGTGCTCAACTGTTTTACGGTAAAGAAGAGAGCATGGCTGTGTCCGACATCATATATATAATATAGCGGTTATATAGTTCTTATAGGAAAGTACGCGGTTTCGGACACAGCCCACGGCTTCAAGCAGTCGTCTATTTGCACGTATATCACGACAAATAATTATCTGCCCTTAAATAAAATTAAAAATAAAAACACCCAAAACTGTATACGTCAGTGGTTTTCAAAGTGGGGGCATCCAGGGGGCCTCAACAATTTGGTGTGAAAAATAAATAAATATGTGATTCTTTATTTATATATATATATATATATATATATATGTATGTATGTATGTATGTATATATGCGCGCATTAATATAACGTTATTTTTAGTTTGTAATTTTTTTTTTATTACTATAACATATAAGGGGGATATATTCAGAAGTCTGTATTTTTTTATGTGTTTTAAAGACATCTTGCAAAAGGGGGGCCTCTGTTAAATATTAATGCCATTGGGGGCCTTGCCCTGGAAAAGTTTGGGAACCCCTGGTATACGGTACCATAATGAAGGCCAACTTTGTTGATACGTGAAATTCTGGAGGGAACGTCGGACGGCGTGGCGCGGTGACTTAATGACGTGTGCTGTTAATCGATCTATTTTGTATAACATGTAAAACGGGAACATGACAGGAGTATTCTAAAAGTAACTCACGTCAACACCTTAATCACAATGTTGTCTCATTCAGAATAAGGTCAATAATTAGATTACTGCTGTCCATGTAAACGTAGTCCCGTATTACACCTGGGGGAGAGAAGAAGGAGCAGGTGGTGTTGGGTTTTTTATTTAAAATTTTTTTTTTTTTGCATGTTCATAGAAAAGTAAAGGTATAAATGTGCACAGAACCCAACAAGTTGAAAGATGTATGGTCTTCAAAAGAGACTTTTCACAATTTTACAATGTTTGCATCTGCTGAAATATTTTCCTCTCACCATAAACATGATCATAGACCTCTTGTATTCCTCATGACAGGCCTCAATCCTCAGACGGAGCGGGTGGTCGACGCTACCAAAAGAACACCACAGTGTCAAAGGTAATGTTTTAAACCATCCCAGAATAAATGAAGTAGTTTTTTAATAGAAAGAGAAAGCTTTTCAGTGTTCTTAAACAACTTTGCTTACTCACCATTTTGTTAGATTTAAACAACAAGAATAAAAATTGAACTAGGAAATCCCTTATAAAAAAATAAATAATAAAAAATTGTACACAGTCGTGCATTAATTAGAAGTGCCGATTTACCTTGACGCTAATTGAAAAATTTATGTCATATTTATTCCTTTATGTATCTGTACGTTGTTGATGCACTATAATGAATAAAATGTCTCCAGGTGCCCAAGAAGCAGAACACTGAAAAAGAAAAGGAGGAAGAGTAGGAAGTGTGTCGACTTCTCTAATCATTGTGGAAGAGATGGCTCAGATTAATTAATGTTGAAATGCAGTGTGTGTGTGTGTGTGTGTGTGTGTGTGTGTGTGTTTCTGTGTTGTGGAGAGAGGGTGTGTATACTTTTGTCATTGTGTCTGTCCAAAAATTATTCATAGCTTCTTCTTCTAAACTACTTTTGTTGCACTATGTTTAATATTTGTTTGTTGTTTTTGTTCCTGTATATGTATGTTCTTTAAGAATTTAAAATAATAATACTTTTAGCTCCTTTTAATATTTTCAGTTTATCAGTACTGGAAGGACACTATAGCTTTTTCTATTTTCTTAAGTGTGACAATACATTCATACGCATTAAGCTCAATTCTGTCCTTTATTTGGCTTACTATGTATGATGTTATGGTTTGAGGATCAATCCAAGCTGAGGCAATCAACTTGTTTAAACTTTTCAT